>ML258671.1:1249-70483 GCA_005239495.1 Nicotiana undulata | reverse complement strand
AAAAAATCTGGGCAACCTTGGTAAAATGGCCATAAAATCCTCATATGATGTCCAAATTCGATGATTTTTTTAGCTACGGGTCCGTAATTACGATACAGATCTAATACTTCATTCAAAACATAAATCGGAGCTCATTTGTTCAATATGATATCATTTATGCTTGAAGAAACGACGTCGAAGCATAAGAAAGAACGAGCGCAACACAACCCAAACCTATTTGAAACTCACCCGAGCCCTCGGGGCTCTAAATCAAACATGCACGCAAGTCTAAAAGCATAATATGGACTTGCTCCTTCGATCAAATCATGAAAATAACATGTAAAACAACGAATTAAACCTTAAAACTCATTATTTTCCTCAAGAACACTTATAGTTCATAAATTTTCAACCGGATGTCCGAATCGCGTCAAATGAACTTCGTATTTCACCAAATTTCACAGGCAAGGCCTGAATATCATAACAAATCTGTATCGGTCTCCGGAACCAAAGTACGGGCCCGATACCAATGACTTCAAACATTAATTCTTTTCATTATTTCATAAATATTTCAGCAAAACAATTTCTTTCAAAAATTGATTTCTAAGGTTTGGGACCTCGGAATTCAGTTTCGGGCATACACCTGGGTCTCATATTTACTGCGGACCTTCCGGGATCGTCGGAACACAGATTTGAGTCTGTTTACTCAAAATGTTGACTCATGAACTAAAACCAAATTTTGTAATTCTAAAAATTATTGTTTCTTATATTTTAACATAAAATCTTTCCGGTTTCACGCCCGGACTGCGCACACAAATCGAGGTAGTTAACATTAATCTTTTTATGGCTAATAAGCCTAGAACGGAGTCTAAATTCATAAAATGACCCCTTGGGTCATCACAAAAGTGGCTTGTAATAAGTGTATTACAAGTTAGTGTGTTGAAGTCTTTGTAAGAGAGTCATTACAAAGTGGCTTGTAATAGTTGAGATTACAAGTTAGTGAAGTTGAAATCCTACCAGTGTAGGTCGTGGTTTTTGTCCCCTTGAGATGGGATTTTTCCACGTAAACATTCTGCGTCTCTTCTACTTGTTGTCTCTGTGTAATTGAGGGAACTGGTAGAGGACCAGGTCCCTTACTGTTTGTCTTTACAGTCTGTTGCTTACGGTAGTAACTGATAGAGAACCGGGTTCTATATACAGTTTGGTGGACGCTTAGTTTCTATCAATTGGTATCAGAGCAGGTTCTTTCTAAAAGGTTAACACCTAGAAAGGATCTCTAATGGCTGTTCCACTTAACTTTGAAGAAGGACAATTAACCTATAGACCCCCAAGATTCAACGACCAATACTATGGTTGGTGGAAAAAAAGAATGCATGACTTCATTATGGTNATGGCTGCTCCACCCAACTTTGAAGAAGGACAATCAACCTATAGACCCCCAAGATTCAACGGCCAATACTATGGTTGGTGGAAAACAAGAATGCATGACTTCATTATGGCTGAAGACTCCGAGCTTTGGGACGTTATTTGTGATGGTCCCTTTGTCCCTATGAAGGCTGTTGGAGAGGGAACAAAGACTATTCCAAAGACAAGAAAAGAATACAATGGTGCTGACCCTAAAGCTGTTGAGAAGAACTTCAAGGCAAAGAAGATTCTTGTTTGTGGTATTGGACCAAACGAGTATAATTGTATCTCAGCATGTGAATCTTCCAAGGAAATCTGGGAAGCTCTTCAAACGGCTCACGAAGGGACTACTCAGGTAAAGCAATCCAAAATAGATATGCTGACAACTGAGTATGAACTCTTTAAAATGAAAGAGGATGAGTCCATTCAAGAGATGCATACCCGCTTCACCTCCATAATCAATGAGCTTCATTCACTTGGTGAAATCATTCCAACCAACAAGCTAGTCCGGAAGATACTTAGTGTTCTACCAAGTTCTTGGGAGAGCAAGGTTAATGCTATCACTGAATCCAAAGACCTGCAGAAGCTGACTATTGACGAGCTTATTGGAAATCTCAAAACTTATGAGATGAAAAGAAAGAAGGATATCGAAAGAAGAGAGCCTAGGAAGGAGAAGGAACTGGTGAAGGACTTGGTTCTCAAGGCTGCCAACAAGGATTCTAGTGGTGATGAATCCGACATGGAGTATCTCACTCAAAGATTCGAAAAGATGATTCAAAGGAATGGTGGCATACCAAGAAGAGGCAGTTCGAGCAAGCCTAGAAACTATGATCTATGTCACAAGTGTGGAAAGCCAGGACACTTTATCAAGGACAGTCCATTTCTGAAGCAGAAGCCTTACAAGCACAATTCTGACAAAACTGCAAAGAGGAACTAGGTTCTTAACAAACGATTCAGCCGAAAAAGTGCAGCTGACAATGTTGTGAAGCAAGCTCTTGCTGCATGAGGAGACTCCTCTAGTGAATCAGAAGAGGAACCAGAAGCAGAAAACAATTCCATGATGGCAGTAGATAACGAGACCAAGGCGTATGGCTCACTATTCTCTCTAATGGCCCAGTCCGATGGTGATGATGAAGAGGATGACAACGATGAGGTAAATTTCAGGGATGTTTAGAGAAATCTGAAGTCCTACTCTTCTAAGAAATTAAGGTCATTAGCAAGTGTTCTTATTGATGCATACTGCAGTTTAGTTGATGATAAGAATGCCTTGACCATAGAGTTAGGAGAAGCTGAGCAATCTAGAGATGACCTTTTGGTAATAATCACTAACCTAGAGGAAACAATTGAGGGACTCAAATGTGAACATAGGGCTGCAAGCATAGAGAAAGGAAAAGAGGTAGCTAGTGAGAAACAAATTAAGCTTGAAAAGGAACTAAATGATGTAAAAACAAGCCTATGTTGTGAACTTGAGAAAAATAGGCAACTTCAAGATGAAATGGTTAAACTAAAAATTGATCTTGAAAAATCACTGAAATGGACCTGGTCCTCTGATGCGATCACTGCCTTGTACTTTAATAACAGTGGAAACAGGCAGGGGATCGGGTTTCAAAAGGAGAAAATTCCTTACAACCCACACATCAAGTATGTCACTGTTCCAGACAACGGGCTCTGTACCCACTGTGGGAACAATGGGCACTTCAAAGAAAGCTGCCCTGCTATGGATCAATCAGTTCAGAAAAACAAGATGTTTGTTGATAAGAGGAATGCTAAAAAGGGACCAGGTCCCACTAATAAAAATCGATTCTTGCCTGCATGGACTAGAAGAGCTCTTATTCACCCTTTTCCTAACTACAAGGGACCCAAACTTGTTTGGGTTCCTAAATCTAACCCTTGATTCATATGTGCAGGGAACAGTGAGAGGAACATGACTATAAGGGATCATGTACAATGGATGCTCAAAGCACATGATTGGGAATACCATGGATTTTCTCTCACTGAAAGCTCTGCAAGGAGGAGATGTATTCTTTGGCAAAAATAAATAAATAAATGCTGGTGATATGAGCTGCTTGAAGGGAGTTGATGATGATGCAGAAATGTGGCACAGAAGATTGGGTCATGCAAGCTTTTCTCTCTTGAATAGATTGATACAGAGGGACCTGGTTCGTGGTCTGCCTAACTCTAAGTTCAAGGAGCACAGAGTTTTTGATGCATGTGGCAGAGGAAAGTAAGTGAAGAAAATACAACCTCTTCCTCAAATCCACATGAGGAACCTGGTACCCCAATTACTTCCATTGATGCTGAATAAAGAGTTGCAGATGCTGTGCAAGGCACTCCACAGGTTATGGAAAAATTGAGAGAAACAGGATAACACTGGGGTTGATGAAACCTAACTGAGGACCTGGTTCTCCTTCTTTGGCTATGAGAGGCACACTCAGGTACAGTTAGCAAAAGTGTTTTCTGACTAAGCCTAACTCACATCAATACCGTTGCAGGTAGACACGCATGATGATTATAGAAGCTAAAGGTACGACGTTGAACTTCAAGAGAAAGTTGAAAATTTTACAAAAATAGGTCAGGAACCTGGTTCTTGTACCACAAGTTAGTAGTAATGTGTTATTCTCTTGCTTTTCTCAAAAGATAACAAAATTATTTCAACCGCCACACCATCCTACTTTTCAGTGTTTGCGCGTCTGTCAGAACCCGTTCCTCTACCCCTTTTTATTACCCTTCCTTCCATAAAACCCTATCACTCATACCCTTCCTTAATGAATGAAAGAGACTCCCCCTTCTTGAGTCTCAGGGGGAAGAAACTCCATTTTTTAGGGGATGGGGGGACTATGGTTCTTTTTGAGTCTCCGGTTCATGACATAGTTAAAGAAAAACCTGTTGGAGAACCTGATTCTCCTTCAACAGAAACAACCCAGGAACCCATCTTATACACTAAACCCTTGGATTCTATTCCTCCCATTTATGTACCTCTGAGAGATTTTTCGCAAGCCATCAGTTACTCCTGAGTCTTCTCCCAAGCGACCTTCTACCTGGTTGCAAAACTTCAGAAAAAGAAGAAGAGGTTGATGTAGCAAGGGAAGTTGTTGCTGACAAGGACATTCCTTAGTGAAAAGATCTACAAAGGTCCAGAAGACTGTGGTTCGAGGCTCTGAGGAAGTTGTAAAAAAAGAAAAAAGAAAAAAAAGGGTGCATCATCTGTGAAGAGTGGTGGTTGTTGAGCGCGAGAGAGGGAAGTCTGTTGAGAAGTCGAGAAAATGACAGAGGGAAACTGCTAGGGGACTCAGTTCACTGAAGACCATACCAAGTGACAGTGGACTTGGGCAGGAGAGATTGTGAACTCAAAAAGTCTTGTGGGGGTTGTATGTTTGACCCGGACATCTCTGAGATAGCAGGGATGAGGCAAGTTTTAGAGCTAGTGGAGTTCCAACAATGGGATCATCTGTTTAGGGGGGATGTACCCGCGATATATGAAAATGAGGTGTAGAAATTCTATGCAACTCTCTTTACTGTTGAAGGGGATCATATCTGCGTGTTGGCTCCTCCTCCAAGCCTTCCTCTTCTAGTGCCCTCTAGGCTCCTCTCAATGTCCAGTTGTCTTACGTTGTGATGTTTTGTGGTTGTTGGTTGCTTTTTTTTTGTGTGATGGCATGTTGAATTCCAACTTCACTGATCCTGATGAATTTAAAAATATTATCATCCATGAATCTGCTTCTCTCTTGCTAAGGACAATGCTTGTTTTTCTTTTACTTCTGTTCTTATCATGTTGTGTGCACACATGGGGCATGAGTTAGCTATGTTAGACTTCTTTGTGCTTTCTGTTTGTTTGTGCCTTTTTATGATGCCAAAAGGGGGAAGATGATAATTGATAATGTGGGCAAGGGCAAGTTGCACATAGTCAGGGGGAACAATATGGGAACCTGGTCTCTGTTGATAATGTGGGCAGGAACTAAGGGGGAAGCAGAGGGAATCACATGGTAAGGGGGAACAATATGGGGTCCTGGTATCTTATCTGGTTAAGTTATATTATATATATGCTCATCAATTATAAAAATTTGTCATCATCAAAAAGGGGGATATTGATGGGTTAGTATTTTGTTTTACTGATCTAACAAACTTTTATGTAAAGAACCGGATAAAGGACTTGATACGCAACCAGAGGACAAAGACAAGGGGAACAATATGGGGTCCTGGTACTTTATCTGGTTAAGTTAGACTCTATACCTAGTCATCAATTTTAGAAGTTTGTCATCATTTATGTTTTGATGATCTAACAAACTTTATGTGAAGAACCAGATAAAGGACCTGATGCATGTCCAGCATAATCATTCAGCATGAACTCAAAGAAGTCTGGGCAGTATACTCTTGGATCCACAAGAAACAGTTTAGGGACCTGATCCCTTGACCTTCCCCTGAAAGAAGTACGAGTCAACTTTACAGCTGGAAAGCAATAGCAGAAAGCGACTGCCTGCACAGTGCACGAAGAAATCTGGGCAGTGTACTATTGAACTCATAAGGAACAACAGAGGGACCTGGTCCCTTGACGGACTCACAGACGAAAGTACATGTCAACTCTACAGCTGTAAAAAGCTGTGACAGAAAAGTGACTGCCTGCAACTGTACACGCTACAGTGCAGTAACAGTGCAACAGTCACTTCCCATTGGTTGTGAAGTGTACTCTTAAGATATGGTACATCCTTCCTGGAATGTGGTAAGGTCTTTAATATCTTGGTTGAAGAAAAACAAGATATTCACTTGGGTATCTACCACCATCTTCATAGCATTTGAAGATCTGCTCCATTGTTGAAGACTCAAGTGTGTCAAGAACAAGAAGACAACTCCTCTACGGACCAATTCTACAATGAGTATATGTGTGTCCTTAGTTGAGTTGTAATCTTGTGTTTTGTTCTTCATTGTAACTCCTATCTTGCTTTCTTATAAGCTTTGTTTTAGGAAACTCAAAATCGTAAACCATCCGTGTTTGTGTTGTGACTAGTGTAGTCATAAGTTGAAGTCTTTGTAACTAGTGAGTTACAAAGTGGCTTGTAATAAGTGTATTACAAGTTAGTGTGTTGAAGTCTTTGTAAGAGAGTCATTACAAAGTGGCTTGTAATAGTTGAGATTACAAGTTAGTGAAGTTGAAATCCTACCAGTGTAGGTCGTGGTTTTTGTCCCCTTGAGTTGGGATTTTTCCACGTAAAAATTCTGCGTCTCTTCTACTTGCTGTCTCTGTGTAATTGAGGGAACTGGTAGAGGACCAGGTCCCTTACTGTTTGTCTTTACAGTCTGTTGCTTACGGTAGGAACTGATAGAGAACCGGGTTCTATATACAGTTTGGTGGACACTTAGTTTCTATCAACTACTCATAAAGATTGGTATGGGGCCTATGTTAATATCTGTCTATTTTTTAATATATTTATAAATATACATGGTGTTTTTGTCGAAATTTTCGGGTGCCCTCTTATATATAGTGTGCATCCGCCTCTTCCCTCGGCTCAAAGCAGGCATGCATAATCACAACAACAATACAAAAGTTAGTGAAGCAGTAACAACAGCTTATAAAAACCAAAACAAAAGCGATATTAAGTAGTAATAGAATTCTAAGAATATGAAAATATTAACATAACGATACTATTACCGGAATGAAAGGAAAGACGCTCAAGTGCCTACTAACCTTTTACCTCAATTCTCGCTCTCTCCGCCTTCCTATCTGTCATTTCTAAAGGATTTGTCAAATTCCTAGGCGTGGATCTTAACTGAATGTTTTGCATAAAGTTAAACTTCTCTCTATCAAAAAAGAATTACACTCTTGGAGTCAATCATTTTTTCTTTAATTATATGAAAATTTGAGGTTTAATAGTACTCCACTTTTTTAATTTCTGAATATGTAAATTATAATAAAAAATAGTAAAAATAATATTCAAATTTTCATCCTATAATTAAATGAATAGTTTCATGAATTTTTTTGGGATGAACAAATAGAGTAGTATATAAATATTAATAAAGTAATCCAATTTTCTTTTTTGGTTTTTAATTTAAATATCCGAATACGAACATAAAGATTGTATTTTTCGTCCAAATTTCAAAACCAAATCAAATTATTTGATTCGTTTAACTTTTTCAATTAATAACAAATAAGGCACATGCCTAGTTGGAAGAAGGTGAACCTTGGCCAAGGGTGTAGTGTTAGGTTATCCTGATTTTTTTATCATACTTGGTTTTCCTATATGTTGAAGGAAGGGCAACATATTTATCATAACTGAGTTTTCCTTCTCGTAGAACAAAATTATAAATCTCTCATATTTGGCTTGTCCCTTTTCTTATAAGAAAATGTTTGGACTTCTATAATTGAGAATCCTTCCTTCTCATTTAGTAGCATCCACAATGTAGCCGTATAGGGTTTGAGAATCGTGTTTAGTGGGAGAACTTTAGGGGACAAGTGTTAGTGTGTCACTTGTGTTTTCCTCTTCGTGAGGTTGTTCTCTCGATATTTTCCTCTTCGTGAGGTTGTTAAAGGCAGATTCATCTTGGCGGGTTCAGTTTTTGCTGCAACCTATTTGACGATAATCAAGTTTTTTATTTGAGAAATTTGACGGGGGTGCTACTCACATTGAGACAAACTTTAAGGTGGAGATTTGGAGATGCGACCTGTTGAAGATTATGTGAAGAAGGTGGATCAAGTTTATTTTGTCAGAAAATTCAGGCCAAGGGAAGCATTGTTAGGTATTGTCCTAATTTTCTTACGATATTTAGTTTTCCTATCTATTGAAAGAAAGAGCAACATATTTACCATAAATAGATTTTCCTTTTTGTAGAAGGAAATTATAAGTCTCTCATATTTGGCTTGTCGCTTTTCTTGTAGGAAAATGTTTGAACTTCTATAAATTGAGAATCCTTCCTTCTCATTTAACAGCATCCACAATGTATCCATACATGGTTTAAGAGTTGTGTTTAGGCGGAGAACTTTACGGGACAAGTTTAGTGTGTCACTTGTATTTGCTTCTTCATGAGGTTGTTCTTCTCGATATTTTGTAATCTCTTGTTGTCACGACCCGAAGTTCCCACCGTCGGGACCGTGATGGCGCCTAACATTGGACCCGCTAGGCAAGACAACGTTACTGATTATCTTATCCCTTTATCTTTAACAGTTTACCAAATATTATAATAAAATCAACGAAAAGTCAAAATGCGGAATAACATAATTTAACTGTTTAATTCAATACTATTACGAAATCCATAATAAACTACGCCCAGAACTGGTGTCACAATTTCACGCACTGTCTACGAATACTACAAATAGTGGTCCGAACAAAATAAATATACACCTGTCTCAGAACTAAATAAGAACTGAACAGAAACAGGATAAAAGGGGACGCCAAGGCCTGCGGATGCCTGCAGGGCTACCTCGGGGTCTCCACTGGACTGAAGGCAACAACCTCGATTTAGGGTCCGAAGGGTCCAGTATCGGGATCTGCACAAAAGGTGCAGAGTGTAGCATCAGTACAACTGACCCCATATACTGAGTAAGTGTCGAGCCTAACCTCGGCAAAGTAGTGACGAGGCTAGGACACAAGAACCATTTAAGCCTGTGCAGTTTAATCATATACGAAAAACAATAATAATAACAAGAATTAAGCAGCTTAATACAAAAAGAAGGGGGAAACATGCTGAGGGGAGGAAATATCAAGTTCTGAAAACAACGAAGTAAAGCAACAAAATAAATATCAAACTAAAAACATCGGAATTAATAACACAAAAACAAGTGCACGGCATCGCCCTTCGTGCTTTTACTCTCATCCTCACCATAAAGTCAAAAGAATCGGCACAGCATCACCCTTCGTGCTTTTACTCTCTCATAATCATGGCACGGCATCACCCTTCGTACTTTTAATTTCATTAATATGGAACGACATCACCCTTCGTGCATTAACACTCACAATTTCGGCACGACATCACCCTTCGTGCATTAACACTCACTCATAATATCACGCACGACATCACCCTTCGTGATTTACACTCTTCCTCACCCAAACAATGAAATGACAGCATCCCAACAAGGAAATCAACAATATAAACAATAATAGAAACCAGAAAGTCCCGACAAGGGAGTCAACAATAGAAACAATCTCATCCTGGCAAGGGAAACAACTATAACCAATCTCGCTTAATTAATTACCTCCACATAATAATTCTTAACTTGAACCAATACTCGACAATAGGAAATACCAGAGAAATACCATCAACATGGATAATTATCAAGTTAAACCCAAGCAGTGCTAAATGAAAAATCACATAAATCACAATATACGACTCACGGGCATGCTCCACATCAACGTATAGATACTCGTCACCACACCTATATGATGAACATAACACTAACACGTAGCAAATAAGACACAACACATACCTCGAATTCCACGGCCAAACTCAAGCCTCTAACACCGCTTTCCCTTTAGAATTCGCCTCCAATTCCCTTGTATCTAGACATAAATAACAATATCAATAAATACTATATAATTCAACCACAATGCTTAATTATAGGTTTTGTATCATTCTTCCAAAAAAGTCAAAAATCGATCGCGGACCCGCTTGGTCAAAATACGAGGTTCGGACAAAAACCCGATCACCCATTCACCCACGAGCCTGAATATGTAATTAGTTTCGGAATCCGACCCCAACTCGAGGTCTAAACTCCCAAATTTGTAAAATTCCTAATTCTCCTAAATCCTAATTTCTACCCTTAAAGAACAAGATTTAGACCTAGAAATCTAATGGGTGTTGGTGGAAAATAAAGAAACGAGTTTAAGAACACAAACCTAGGATTTGGTGATGAAATCCTTCTTCAAATATCGCCCAATGTCGGATTCTATGGAAGGAGATATGAAATTATGGCCTTTTCCCGTTTTTCTACTGTTTTAAGTGTTGGGCGACAATGTTCATTGCGTTCGCGTGAACACGGTCGCATTCGTGAAGCACTGCCTCCTGAGGACATACGCATTCGCGGGTAAGGCAACGCGTTCGCGAAGGCTTAGCCCAGCCCTGCCTTCGCGTACAAGGGGCCGCGTTCGCATACGCTTACCCAATTTCCCTGACCAGCCCCCTCCTAAAACTATGCATTCACGTATAGCTGGCCGCGTTCGCGTAGAGCAGCCCCCCAGTGCGCTGCATTCGTGTCCAGGACTATGCATTCGTGATAAACAAACAATCCCCATCCCCGTTTACTCTTCGCGTTCGCGTGGGTGACCACGTATTCGCATAGCACAAAACACCAGACACCATAAACAACAACTTCACCAGATTTTTCTAAGTCCGAAACACCTCGGTGCCTATCCGAAACTCACCCGAGCCCTCGGGGCTCCAAACCAAACATGCACCCAACCCTAAAAACATCCTACATAATTACTCGTGCGATCAAATTGCCAAAATAACATCTTAAACAACGAATTTAGCATCAAAATAAAAGAAAAATCTCAAGAACTTTCAAAGTTTCAAATTTTACAACTACGAGTCTGAATCACGTCATATGACCTCCGTTTCTTGCCAAATTTTACAGGCACCACTCAAATACTATATTAAACCTGTACCGGGATCCAGAACCAAAATACGGGTCCGTTACCATCAATTTCAAATATAGTCCAATTTCCAAAAAGTTCTTATAATTTCAGTTAAAATATTTCTTTCAAAAATTCATATCTCGGGCTTGGGACCTCAGCAAGTCTCATATTTTTCTACGGACCCTCCAGGATCGTCAAATCATGGGTCCGAGTCTGTTTACCCAAAAGTTTGACCAAAGTCAACTTAAATTTAATTTTAAAGGCAAAATTAGCATTTTCTCAAATTTTCATATAAACGCTTTCCGGATATATGCCCGGACTATGCATGCAAAATGAGGTGAGTCAAGAAGAGGTCTTTAAGGCCTAGAAATACAGTTTTGACTTCTAAAACGAAAGATGACCTTTTGGGTCATCACATTCTCCACCTCTAAAACAAACGTTCGTCCTCGAACGAACATAGAAAAGTACCTGAATCAGGGAAACGATGGGGATATCGGCTCCGCATATTGGACTCGGAATCCTAGGTAGCTGCCTCGGCAGGATGACCTCTCCACTGAACGCGAACCGAAGGATAACTCTTCAAACTCAACTAACGAACCTGCCGGTCTAGAATAGCTACCGGCTCCTCCTCATAGGTCAAGTCCTTGTCCAACTGGACACTGGTGAAGTCTAACACATGGGATGGATCACCGTGATACTTCCGAAGCATAGACACATGAAACACTGGATGCACAACTGATAAACTCGGTGGCAACGCAAGTCTATATGCCACCTCTCCCACCCTATCGAGGATCTCAAAAGGGCCAATGAACCTAGGGCTTAGCTTTCCCTTCTTCCCAAATCTCATCAGGCCCTTCATGGGCGACACCCGAAGAAAAACCCTCTCTCCAACCATGAATGCCACATCACGAACTCTGCGGTCGGCATAACTCTTCTGCCTGGACTTAGCTGTACGAAGTCTATCCTGAATCACCTTAACCTTATCCAAGGCATCCTGCACTAAGTCTGTACCCAACAACCGAGCCTCTCCCGGCTCAAACCATCCAACCGGTGACTGACACCGCCTACCATATAATGCCTCATAAGGAGCCATCTGAATGCTCGACTGATAGTTGTTATTGTAGGAAAACTCAGCTAATGGCAAGAACTGATCCCAAAAACCTCCAAAGTCAATAACACAGGCTCGTAGCATATCCTCCAAAATCTGAATAGTACGCTCGGACTGTCCGTTCGTTTGAGGATAAAATGTTGTGTTCAGCTCGACCCGTGTGCCCAACTCACGGTAAAATACCCTCTAGAAATGCGAGGTAAACTGCGTACCTCGGTCAGAAATAATAGACACGGTCATACCATGAAGATGAACAATCTCCCGAATATAGATCTCAACCAATCTCTCCGAAGAATAGGAAACTGCCACAGGAATGAAATGCGCTGACTTGGTCAGCCTATCCATAATAACCCATACTGCATCGAACTTCCTCTGAGTCCGTGGGAGTCCAACAACGAAATCCATGGTGATGCGCTCCCACTTCCACCCTGGAATCTCAATCTTCTGAAATAAATCACTGGGTCTTTAACGCTCGTACTTTACCTGCTGACAATTCAAACACCGAGCTACAAACGCCATGATATCCTTCTTCATCCTCCTCCACCAATAATGCTGCCACAAATACTGATACATCTTGGCGGCGCCCGGATGAATGGAGTACTGGGAACTATGGGCCTTCTTCTAAAATCAACTCCCGAAGTCCATCCATATTGGGCACACAAATATGACCCTGCATCTGCAAAACTCCATCATCCCCAACTGCGACCTGCTTGTTTTGGCACCACTGTGCCGCACCGCATCCCTAAGGACAAGCAGATGAGGGCCATCAAATTGCCGATCTCGGATACGATCAAATAATTAAGAACGAGCGACTGTATAAGCTAGAACACGGGCGGGTTCAGAAACATCCAACCTCATGAACTGATTGGCTAACGTCTGAACATACAAAGCAAGTGGTCTCTCCCCGACCGGAATATATGCAAGGCTACCTATACTGGCTGACTTCCTACTCAAAGCATCGGCCACCACATTGGCCTTCCCCGGATGATACAAGATGGTGATGTCATAGTCCTTCAATAGCTCCAACCATCTCTTCTGCCTCAAATTCAACTCTTTCTGCTTGAACAAGTATTGCAAACTCTTGTGATCTGTGAACACCTCACATGACACACCATATAGATAATGCCTCCAAATCTTCAGCGTGTGAACAATGGCTGCTAGCTCCAAATCATAAACTAGATAATTCTTCTCGTGGATCTTCAACTGTCGCAAAACATATGCAATAACCTTTCCATCCTGAATCAACACCGCACCAAGTCCAATACGAGATGCGTCACAATACACCGTATAAGGCCCTGAACCTGTAGGCAAAACCAATACCGACGCTATAGTCAAAGCTGTCTTGAGCTTCTGAAAGCTCACCTCACACTCATCTGACCACCTGAACTGGGCACCCTTTCGAGTCAACCTGCTTATCGGGGCTGCAATAGATTAAAACCCCTCCACAAACCGACGGTAATAGCCCGCCAAACCCAAGAAACTCCGGATCTTTGTGGCTGATGTGGGTCTAGGCCAATCCTTGACTGTTGAAATCTTCTTAGGATCCACCTGAATACCCTCTGCTGATACAACATGACCCAAGAACACAACTGAACTCAACCAAAACTCACATTTCAAAAACTTAGCATATAACTGACTGTCCCTCAGAGTATGGAGAACGACTCGAAGGTGCTGCTCATGCTCCTCCCGGCTGCTGGAATAAATCAGAATATCATCAATGAAGACAATCACGAAGGAATCCAAATAAGGCATGAACACTCGTCTCATCAAATCCATGAAAGCTGTTGGGGAATTTGTCAACCCGAATGACATCACTAAGAACTCATAATGCCCATACCAAGAGCGAAAAGCTGTCTTAGGGACATCAGATGCCCTAATCCTCAACTGATGGTAGCCAGACCTCAAATCAATCTTCGAAAATACCTTGGCACCCTGAAGCTAATCAAACAAGTCATCAATCCTCGGCAATGGATACTTATTTTTGATGGTAACGTTGTTCAATTGCCGATGATCTATGCACATCCTCATCGATTCTTAACAAACAACACCGGTGCACCCCAAGGCGAGACACTAGGCCTAGTAAAACCTTTATCAAGCAAATCCTCCAACTGTTCTTTCAATTCCTTCAACTCTGGCGGGGCCATACGATATGGCGGGATAGAAATGGGCTGAGTGCCCGGAGCCAAATCAATGCAAAAGTCAATATCCCTGTCGGGTGGTGATGTTTAGCTTAAAGTGTATATATTTCTATGTATATCACCTCATATTTTACTTTTGTTTCGTGAGTTTTAGATATTTAATGTGATGATTCATATTAATTTGAAGTGTTTTTATGTGTAGGAATGATTCGGGAGCAATTGGTGGCGAGACGCGCGAAATTAGAGCCAAAACGGACAAAACCGAGAAAATTGCAAAATAGGGTGCCACAGGCAGCGCCTGGCACCACCTGTGGCGCTGTGGGAAGATTGCATTTTCAAGGTAGTGCCCTGGTGGGCGCCTGGAGCTACCCAGGGCGCTGGAGACGTAAATTTTCCTATTTTGCCCGGGACACGGTTTATTCGTCCCTAGACCTACCCAACACGAATAAAACCAAGACTAAGCTTATTTTTGAGGGAGGGGACGCCACTTTGGAGGAATAATACACACAGATTTGTTAGGGAGCGGAGGATTCTCAGTTTTCTTCATCTTTTTCAAGTATTTACAATTAATTCAACACTTATGCAATTGTTTGATTTTAGCATGAGTGGCTAAACACCCATTGTTCTGGGGTTGTGATTTAGCCATGAATATTGTTGTTCGAAATTAGCTTAACCTTGATTATATTTCACTCAATATATGGTTGTTTCTTCAATTCTGTGTTTAATTGCTTAATTGTCTGGCCAACAGTTAGGTTCTATATACTATCTATGTTATGCTTGGGAAAGCCGTGTATAGATTAGTGAAGAGTTGAAGAGAGCGCGATCTTAACCCTTCAGGGGAGCGGATTTGTGGTTAGGATAGGAATATACCTAGTAACCGTGCTTAATTAAATATCGTAACCTTAATGCGTTCTAATAGATTAATTTCATAGGAATATATGCGTTAATCTATTGAGAATAGGCGAGTAGTGCTTCGGGAGAAGGCTATGAGAGAAATTATCGATTAATTAGAAACCATGAGTGAATTATATGAAAGGGAGAGTTAATTAGAACACAATACGAATGGTGAATCGGTCACAACCCTGGAATATTTGTCTCTATTGAATACACAACAATCAACTCGTTACTTGATAATTAGTTATTTCTTAGAATCGTAGTATAGCATAGTTACATTATTGGATTTTTATCTTGGCTTGATTGAATAACAATTATAGTGAATTAGTGAGTAGTTTACACAAGTCTTTGTGGGTTCGACACTCGATTTATTATTATATTACTTGTACGACCACGTATACTTGCGTGTGCGTTTGGGAGCAACAAGTTTTTGGCGCCGTTGCCGGGGACTTGAATATAGACTACTTTCTAGTTTTTGCTTCAATTGTTGATTTCATCTAGTCTAACGTTACTTTATTGTTACTCTAATCTCAGGAACTTTGATTGAATGCGTAGGGTCAGAAGCCAGGACAGACTCGACGGCTTTGACCCCGAACCTGAGAGAACATTTCACAGAAGGTTGAGGGAAGCAAGGGATACAAACAATATTCAGGAACTCGTTCAGTTTCCTGTGAATATGGAAGAGGAACAACATATGGCTGTTCAGGAGGTAGCAATGCCCAATATTGCTAATGTTACCTCCAGCATACTGAAGCCCAGAATCACTGGGCACTTTGAGCTGAAACAGAGCATGATCCGGCTACTTCATGCAAACGAGCAGTTTATGGGTCTTCCACACGAGGATCCACAACAACATATTTTGAACTTCTTGGAGATTAGTGATACTTATATCACTAACGGGGTCACTCCAGATTATGTGAGGCTCACACTTTTTCCATTCTCTCTGTTGGGCGAGGCTATGCGATGGCTAGAGGCAGAACCAGCTAATTCCATTACATCATGGAATGATTTGGCAAGGAAATTTCTGGCAAGGTTCTTCCCTTAAGGCAAAACTGCAAAAATCAGAAGTGAGATAGTTTCCTTTAAACAAAAAGCAGGAGAATCTTTATACTCAGCATGGGAAAGGTTCAAGGGGCTGCTCAGATACTGTCCTCATCATAATCAGACGAACGAAGTGTTAGTTCACACTTTCATAGAAGGGCTCCATCCCCAAACAAAGATTGTGGTAGATGCTGCAACTGGAGGTCAAGTATTGGAGAAGAACTATGATGAAATATTTGAATTATTGAACAAATTCTCCAAAAGCAATCCGGATTGGCAAGGAGAGATGGGTAGGAATATGGTCCAAAAGTCACCACGGGTTCTTGAATTAGATGTTGTCTCAGCATTGTCAGCACAAATCTCTACACTGACTAACCAAGTCAATCAGATGACCATGATCATTAACAAAGAACAGTCTCAACCAGTGCAACAGGTTCAACCAGTGCAACAGGTTCAGGTATTTTGTGAAGTATGTGGAGAGGGTCACCCGAGTGACTTGTGCCCAGCTAATCCAGAGTCTGTATGCTTTGTGGGCAATGCGAATAGGGGTCAATCAAATTAATATGGGAACACTTATAATCCCAATTGGAGAAATCACCCAAACTTCTCTTGGGGTGGAAATCAAGGCACTCAGAATCAATACAGGCCTCAATCACCTCAACAACAATACATACCACCTCAGGCTGAACAATCAGTTAGCCTTTAGGAGATTATGAAGAGAATGATGGTCGACCAACTAGTTTTCAATCAGAAATTAATGGCTGATCAGCAGGCCCAAACAGTAGCAATGAGAATTTTGGAACGCCAAATGGGACAACTTGCCAGTGCCAAAAATACCAAACCAGTAGGGTCTCTTTCTAATGATACTAAGCCCAATCCTAAATCTTAAGTCAATGCGATTACCTTGAGAAATGGGAGAGTACTAGAAGAAGTTCCAAAGAAAAATAAGAATACAACTCATCCTGAAGGAGAATTAGTTCCCAAGCCAGTTGAGGGGAATTAGAAAGATGATAAAAGACCCGAGCCAGTAATTTAAACAAGGACACCACCTCCGTTTCCACAAAGACTACAGAAGCAAAAAGATGATGCTAAGTACAAGAAATTATTAGATATGTTGGGCCAAGTGAGTGAATTTTCCTTTGGTGAAAATTTTGCAGGAAGTGCCTAAGTATGAGAGGTATCTTAGAGATATTGTGGAAAATAAACGAAGACATGCAGAGTTCGAAACAGTTGCACTTACTGAAGAGTGCAGTGCCAAGGTTCAGAGTACACTTCCTCCTAAGTTGAAGGATCCTGGGAGTTTCACAATTCCTTTGGCTCTTGGAAAACAAGAAGTTGGGAGAGCCCTATGTGATTTAGGGGCTAGTATAAATTTAATGCCATCTTCTTTGTTCAAGCAGCTCGGATTGGGGGTGCTTAGACCTACTACAATCACTTTACAGTTAGCAGATAGGTCTCTGGTTATGCCAGAAGGAATTATTGAGGATGTGTTAGTTCGAGTAGGAAAGTTTGTTCTTCCCGCTGATTTTATTGTGCTTGATTACGAGGCGGATGAGGAAGTGCCCATTATTTTGGGGTGACCATTCTTAGATACTGGTGGAGCAATTATTGATGTGAGGGAAGGAAAGTTAAAAATGAGAGTAGACGATGAGGAGGTCACTTTTAATGTGTACAAGGCACTTAAGCTCCCTAAGCATTATGAGGACTTGTGCATGATTACTGTGGTCGACTTGAAGGGGATAGAGCAAAGTCCTTATGTGAAGGGTAGTGATCCAGAGGAGGTGGTGTTGCAAGATGAGGGTGTAAAGATGATTGAGAAAAGATCCAGAGATGAAAAAGGAGACCCGTTAAGAGCGTGCAAAAGGCTAGGCTTCATGGGAGAAAGAAGAAGAGAAAGCGCCCAGCTTGAGCAGAGTAGCATAGTCGTGCCACGACTATAAATAAGGCGCTTGTTGGGAGGCAACCCAACTTATATATCTTTTATTTATTTTTATTTTTATTTTTTTTAGTGTCAAGTTTTGTGTTATTTTTATTTTGCAGAGTAGGGGAAGTCTGAGTACCCAAAGTTGAAGCTGAGGGGCATGTTTGAGCTTAAGTGTGGGGTCATCCCGACTCTAAAGATTGAGAATCATGTCCGAGCTAGGCCCGAGAGGGTCTCATGGAGTATTTCTCACCCTTGTTTTAATGTTTTTCTTTGTGATCATGCATCGAGGACTATGCATAACATAAGTGTGGGGTGGGAAAACTACTTTCTGAAGTGAAGTGTAATTGTATAAAATTATTATTATTATTTTTGAAAAGGTAACATAAAATTATTATTTTTTATTAGTTAAAAAATGAAAAGAAAAAAAATAGAAAAAGCTCGGACTTTTCCCGACGATGGATCTGTTGGACAATTTTCTTGAGGGATAAAGTCCGATTTAAAATACCAAAAAGTTTTTATTTTTATTTTTTTAGGATAGTTAGGTAGTTTCCCTTGGTTTTTCTTTTGGCACCAGTTCTTTTCCAAGGGTGTATCTTGAACCGGGCGCTTTAATTTTTTTTTAGGAATAGTTAGGAAGAAATGATTAACTTTGAGATACCCATTGACATGTTTGGTGCTGGCATATTAGGTAATGACATACATTCTGCTTTCCCCTTGTATTTGGTTTGACATGTGAAGCCTAAGTAAGGGTAAATAGCCTATTTTGTGACGCCTTAGCTCAGTTGTTTGACTTGTATGCCACATAGTGTGATATTACTTAATTCTATCAATTATGTGTGCTTGCCTGACTTGAGAATTGAACAAAACCGTTGTGATTGAGTCATGTGCAATGTGTGAGTGAGGTCTAGTGATTTTCTATGCTATCCTGTGTAGTCTAGAACTTGCCCCATGTGTTAATCGAAGCCAAATTGTAGGTTATGTTAATCTAGGAGATGACATAGGCATTTTCTTTCTTGATCATGGATGTGCTTGTCACACAAAAATAAAAAATTTCCATTGCTAGACCCTTTGAGCCTATAGACCTTTTCTTTGGCACCCACATTACAAGCTGTACCCCTATTTTGTTCTTAAATTGAGATTTTTGCACCTTTACCTCCTTAGGTTAATTAGTCGCTAAAAGAAGTAAGGTGAGATCTTGGGGATTAGTTCTTGAGTGGAGCTATAGATAGGGCCATTGGTGCACTAAAATTGAAATCAAAAGCCACTAGCCAATGAACTTTCATGTATGGAATGTGTGTAAAAAAAAATTGTTGTAAAATAAAGAAGAGAAAAATGATAGTGAAAGTATGTAGAAAAAGAGACACATCTCCACTTCTTATTTAATTGTGCTAGTGGATGTATAGAAGTGCTTAATTGAGAAAGGGCTATGTTGTGTATGGATTGTGGCAAGTGAATTGGTTGAGAAGAATATGTGTGAATTGTGAACGTAGTGTATTAAAGTGGTAAAGAGGGTTAGTCACTATCCCTAAATATATCCTACCCGTCCATTAGCCTACATTACAACCTTAAAAGTTCTAATTGATCCTAGACTTGGCTACCTTAAATTAGTGGAGATCTACACTATGGGCAAGCTTATGGTACGACCACAGGATGCATATGAATTCTTTGTGAGGGTGAGTGAAATTTTATTCAATTGTGTGATGTCCTTAAATTATATTCAAAAAGCATATTTGAATGTGGGGACTAGTTATATTCACTCTTTGTTTGTTGGTGAGGGAACATGATCTCATGAGCAATTGGTAATGTTGTAAACTTTCTTGTTGGGTAAGTGCGTGAGTTGAGAGGGCTTAGTGGTTACAAGTTGATTTGAGGTTGGGTGGTTGCAATTAGGTTGTTGGTATGATTGATAGAGTTGTTATACTTGGGCATGTTTAAAAAAGGGGAAGAATGTGAATTTTTGTATGTTCATACTTGATTGCCGGTATCGATCATGGTCAAGTGGTAAAGTGTGTGATTGAAAAGTAAAATACTCCTTGATAATGAACTTTGTACGTGTTGAAGGGTAGTAGATTGTCTCATTGCTCGAGGACGAGCAAGAGTCTAAGTGTGGGGTATTGATGTTTAGCTTAAAGTGTATATATTTCTATTTATATCACCTCATATTTTACTTTTGTTTCGTGAGTTTTAGATGTTAAATGTGATGATTTATAATAATTTGAAGTGTTTTTATGCGGAGGAATGATTCGGGAGCAATTGGGGACGAAACGCGCGAAATTAGAGCCAAAACGGACGAAACCGAGAAAATTACGAAATTGGGTGCCACAGGCAGCGCCTGGCACCACCTGTGACGTTGTGGGAAGATTGCATTTTCAAGGTAGCGCCCTGGTGGGCGCCTGGCGCTACCCAGGGCGCTGGAGACGTGAATTTTTCCTATTTTTCCCGGGACACGATTTATTCGGCCCTAGACCTACCCAACACGTATAAAACCAAGACTAAGCTTATTTTTGAGGGATGGGACACCACTTTGGAGGAATAATACACACGGAATTGTTAAGGAGCGGAGGATTCTCAGTTTTCTTCATCTTTTTCTAGTATTTACAATTAATTTAACACTTATGCAATTGTTTGATTTTAGTATGAGTGGCTAAACACCCGTTGTTCTGGGGTTTTGATTTAGCCATGAATATTGTTGTTCGACATTAGCTTAACCTTGATTATAGTTCACTCAATATATGATTGTTTCTTCAATTCTGTGTTTAATTGCTTAATTGTCTGGCTAGCAGTTAGGTTCTATATACTATTTATGATATGCTTGGGAAAACCGTGTATAGATTAGTGAAGAGTTGAAGAGAGCGTGATCTTAACCCTTCAGGGGAGCGGATTTGTGGTTAGGATAGGAATATGCCTAGTAACCGTGCTTAATTAAATATCGTAAACTTAATGCGTTCTAATAGATTAATTTCATAGGAATATAGGCGTTAATCTATTGAGAATAGGCGAGTAGTGCTTCGGGAGAAGGCTATGAGAAAAATTATCGATTAATTAGAAACCATGAGTGAATTATATGAAAGGGAGAGTTAATTAGAACACAATACGAATGGTGAATCGGTCACAACCCTGGAATATTTGTCTCTATTGAATACACAACAATCAACTCGTTACTTGATAATTAGTTATTTCTTAGAATCGTAGTATAGCATAGTTACATTATTGGATTTTTATCTTGGCTTGATTGAATAACAATTATAGTGAATTAGTGAGTAGTTTACACAAATCTCTGTGGGTTCGACACTCGATTTATCATTATATTACTTGTACGACCAAGTATACTTGCGTGTGCGTTTGGGAGCAACACGTTTTTGGTGGAATACCTGACAGGTCTGCAGGAAACATCTCTGGAAACTCACGGACAACGGGAACAGAATCCATAGAAGGAACCTCAACACTAGGATCACGAACATAAGCTAAATAGGCCAAACACCCCTTCTCGACCATACGCCGAGCCTTTATATAAGAGATAACCCTGCTGGAAGAATGACCAGGAGTCCCTCTCCACTCCTGTCGAGGAAACCCCAACAATGCTAAGGTCACGATCTTGGCATGACAGTCCAATATGGCATAATAAGGCGACAACCAATCCATCCCCAAAATGACATCAAAATATACCATATCAAGGAGTAGGAGATCTACACTAGTCTCAAGACCCCCAATAACCACTACACACAAACGGTAGACACGATCCACCACAATAGGGTCACCCACCGGTGTAGACGCATATACAAGAGCACTTAGACAATCACGAGGCACAATCAAATAAGGGGCAAAATAAGATGATACATAGGAATATGTGGACCCTGGATCAAATAGAACTGAAGCATCCTTGCTGCAAACTGAAACAGTACATGTGATAACTGCATCAGAGGCCTCAGCCTTTGGTCTAGCTGGAATAGCACAACATCAGGGCTGAGCCCTACCAATCTGAACTACATCCCTGGGACGGCCTCCTGCTGGCTGACCTCTACCTCTAGCGGCCTGGCCTCCACCTCTAACGGCCTGACCTCCACCTCTAACAACTCGTCCGCCACCTCTAGCTGGCTGAGCGGGCGATGAAATACTTGGTGCTGGAACCTTGGAAAGAGAACACCGGTGCTGAGAACAGCTCGAGGCTCGAGGGAAAAATCTAGCAATGTGTCTCGAATCACCACAAGTATAACAAGCCCTCGGCTGCTGGGACTGCTGGCCCTGAAACTGACTCTGACGACTTGATTAACCACTCTGAAAAACTCAAGAGCGGCGGTGCAGTGTAAGGCAACTGATCAGAATACTGCATATGAGAACCACAGCCACCTGGAGCCCCGTGAGAAGCCTGAAGTGCTGAATGATATGGTCTAGGAGGATGGCCTCTACCAAAAGAATCCCTGCCTCCAGATGTGGCACCACTGAACCTGCCAAAATGATGGGGCCTCTTGTCAGACCCCTGACCAATCCCCTGTAATAAAACCATCTCAACTCGTCTGGCCACATTGGCTGCATCTTGGAAAGAAATATCACTCCTTGTCTCCTTATCCATCTGCAATCTGATCGGTTGAGCTAGTCCCTCAATAAATCTCCTCACACTCTCTCGCTCGGTGGGAAGTATCATAAGAGCATGATGGGCCAAGGTAATAAATCTGGTCTCATACTGTGTGACGGTCATAGAACCCTACTGGAGACGCTCAAACTACCTCCGATAATCCTCTCTCTGAGTGATAGGAAGAAACTTCTCCAGAAATAACTGAGAGAACTGACCCCAAGTCAAAGCCGGTGATCCAGCTGTTCTAGCCAAACAATAATCTCTTCACCAAGTCTTGGCGGAACCCGACAGACGAAAAGTAGCAAAGTCGACCCCATTGGTCTCCACTATCCCCATGTTCCGTAGAACCTCGTGACAGCTATCCAAATAGTCCTGGGGATCCTTTGAATATGTACCTTTATAAGCAGTAGTGAAAAGCTTGGTGAACATGTCCAACCTCTACAAAGAATCAACAGACATAACTGCTCCATCACCGGTCTGAGCCACAACACCCGGCTGAACTACCCCAGCTGGCTGAGCTGCTGGAGTCTGAAACTGAGAAGCCATCTGCTCCGGAGTGCGAGTAACAGGAGTCTGGGCTCCCCCTAGCCTAAGAGACGGCTGGTGCTGCAGGAAGTAAGCCTACCTGAGCGTCACTCTCCATGAGGCCCAATAGATGGACCGGAGAATCCTGGAGTACTGGGGTAATGATAAACCCCTCGGGAACCTGAGCTGGCCCTGCCGGAGTTGTCTGGGCTGGAACCTCATCAGCAAAATCTACCTGAGGCTCCGCCGCTGGTGCTACTGCCCTGGGCTGAGCTTTTCCCCTGCCCCTGCCTCGGCCTCTAGCACGACCTCTGCCTCATCCTCGGCCCCTCGTAGGAGCTGCCACTGGGACTCGGGCTGATGATCAGTGGATGAAGAAGCACGTGTTCTCACCATCTACGAGAGAATAGAGTAGAAATTCAATTAGAATAGAGAAATCAAATCGCACGATCTAGAAAAATAGATGTGAAGTCATTCCTAAACTCTGTAGCCTCTGGAGGATAAGCACAGACGCCTCCGCACCGATCCCTCAGACTTTACTAAGATTGTCCGTGAATTGTGAGACCTAAGCAACCTAGTACTATGATATCAACTTGTCACGACCCGAATTTCCCACCGTCGGGACCGTGATGGCGCCTAACATTGGACCCGATAGGAAAGCCAACGTTACTGATTATCTTATCTTATCCCTTTATCTTTAATAATTTACCAGATATTATAATAAAATCAACGAAAAGTCAAAATGCGGAATAACATAATTTAACTGTTTAGTTCAATACTATTACGAAATCCATAAAAAACTACGCCTAGAACTGGTGTCACAATTTCACGCATTGTCTACGTATACTACAAATAGTGGTCTGAACAAAATAAATATACATCTGTCTCAAAACTAAATAAGAACAGAACAGAAACAAGATAAAAGGGACGCCAAGGCCTGCGGATGCCTGCAGCGCTACCTCGGGGTCTCCACTGGACTGAAGGCAGCAACCTCGATTTAGGGTCCGAAGGGTCCAATATCGGGATCTGCACAAAATGTGCAGAGTGTAGCATCAGTACAACCGACCCCATGTACTGAGTAAGTGTCGAGCCTAACCTCGGCGAAGTAGTGACGAGGCTAGGACACAACAACCACTTAAGCCTGTGCAGTTTAATCATATACGAAAAACAATAATAATAACAAGAATTAAGCAGCTTAATACAAAAAGAAGGGGGAAACATGATGAGGGGAGGAAATATCAAGTTCTGAAAACAACAAAGTAAAGCAATAAAATAAATATCAAACAAAAAACATCGGAATTAATAACACAAAAACAAGTGCACGGCATCACCCTTCGTGCTTTTACTCTCATACTCACCATAAAGTCAAAAGAATCGGCACGACATCACCCTTCGTGATTTTACTCTCTCATAATCATGGCACGACATCACCCTTCGTGCTTTTAATTTCATTAATATGGAATGACATCACCCTTCGTGCATTAACACTCACAATTTCGGTACGACATCATCCTTAGTGCATTAACACTCACTCACAATATCACGCACAACATCACCCTTCGTGATTTACACTCTTCCTCACCCAAACAATGAAATGACAGCATCCCAACAAGGAAATCAACAATATAAACAATAATAGAAACTAGAAAGTCCCAGCAAGGGAGTCAACAATAGAAATAATCTCATCCCGGCAAGGGAAACAACTATAACCAATTTCGCTTAATTAATTACCTCCACGTAATAATTCTCAACTTGAACCAATACTCGATAAAGGGACATACCAGAGAAATACCATCAACATGGATAATTATCAAGTTAAACCCAAGTAGTGCTAAATGAAAAATCACATAAATCACAATATTATGACGCACGAGCATGCTTGACACCAACGTATAGATACACGTCACCACACCTATACGATGAACATAACACTAACACGCAGCAAATAAGACACAACACCTATTCCCTCAAGCTAAGGTTTGACCAAACACTTACCTCGGATTCCACGGCCAAACTCAAGCCTCTAACACCGCTTTACCTTTAGAATTCTCCTCCAATTCACTTGTATCTAGACATATATAACTTAACAATATCAATAAATACTAGATAATTCAACCCCAATGCTTATTTATAGCTTTTATATCATTCTTCCCAAAAAGTCAAAAATCGACCCCGCGCCTGCTTGGTCAAAATTTGAGGTTCGGACCAAAACTCGATCACCCATTCACCCACGAGACCGAATATGTAATTAGTTTCGGATCCGACCCCAAATCGAGGTCTAAAATCCCAAATTTGTAAAATTCCTAATTCTCCTAAAATCCCTAATTTCTACCCTTAAAGAACAAGATTTAGGCCTAGAAATCTAATGGGTGTTGATGGAAAATGAAGAAAACGAGTTTAAGAACACAAACCTATTATTTGGTGATGAAATCCCTCTTCACATATCGCCCAAGGTTGGATTCTATGGAAGGAGATATGAAATTATGGCCTTTTCCTGTTTTTCTACTATTTTAAGTGTTGGGCGACAGTGTTCATCGCGTTCGCGTGAACCCTGTCGCGTTCGCGAAGCACTGCCTCTTGAGTACTTATGCATTCGCGAGTAAGGCTACGCGTTCGTGAAGACTTATCCCAGCCCTTCCTTCGCTTTCGCGCACAAGGGGCCGCGTTCGCATAGGCTTACCCTATTTCCCTTACCAGCCCCCTCCTAAAACTATGTGTTCGCGTATAGCTCGCCGCGTTTGCGTAGAGAAGCCCCCCAGTGCTCCGCATTCGCGTCTAGGCCTATGCGTTCGTGATGAAAAAACCATCCCCATACCTGTTTACTCTTCGCGTTTGCGTGGGTGACCACGTGTTCGCATAGCACAAAACACCAAACACTAGAAACAACAACTTCAACAGATTTTTCTAAGTCGATAACACCCCGATGCCTATCCGAAACTCACCCGAGACCTCGGGGATCCAAACCAAACATGCACCCAACCCTAAATATATCCTACGGACTTAATCATGCGATCAAATCTCCAAAATAACATCTTAAATAATGAATTTAGCATCAAAATCAAAGAAAAATCTCAACAACTTTCAAAATTTCAAATTTTACAACCACGGGTCCAAATCACGTCATATGATCTCCGTTTCTTGCCAAATTTTACAGGCACCAGTAAAATACTATATTAAACCTGTACCAGGATCCGTAACCAAAATACGGGCCCGTTACCATCAATTTCAAATATAGTCAAATTTTCAAAAACTCTTATAATTTCAGTTAAACAATTTCATTCAAAAATTTATTTCTTGGGCTTGGGACCTCGGAATTCAATTTCGGGCATACGCCCAAATACCATATTTTATTACGGACCCTCCGAGACCGTCAAATCACGAGTCTGGTTCCGTTTACCTAAATGTTGACCGAAGTCAACTTAAATTTAATTTTAAAGGCAAAATTAGCATTTTCCTCAATTTTTCATATAAAAGCTTTCTGGATATACGCTCGGACTACGCACACAAAATGAGGTGAGTCAAGAGGAGGTCTTTAAGGCCCCGAAACACAATTTTGACTTCTAAAATGAAAGATGACCTTTTGGGTCATCACACTTGTATATAATGGATTGCTTATCTCCGTCGTGGACGTAGGTCAATTGATCGAAGGATGTTAAATGTTTGCGTCTGTTGTTATAGCTTCTCTTTTGTTGTCGAATTTATCATCGTTCAAGGTTTGCTTTACTTGCTCCCACATGACACCTGATTATTAAGGTCCTAACAAGTGGCATCAGAGCGAGGTTCAAGACAGATTCATCTTGGCGGGTTCAGTTCTAGACGTAACCTATTTGACGATAATCAATTTATTTATTTGAGAAATTTGACCGGAGTTCTACTCACATTGAGACAAACTTTGTGGTGGAGATTTGGAGATGTGACATGTTGAAGATTATGTGAAGAAGGTGGATCAAGTTTATTTTGTCAGAAAATTCAGGCCAAGGGGAAGAACTGTTAGGTGCTGTACTGACTTTATTATCATATTTCCTATCTATTGAAGGAAAGGGCGACATATTTATCATAATTGGGTTTTCATTCTTGTAGAAGGAAATTATAAATCTCTCATATTTGGCTACTCCCTTTTCTTATAGGAAAAGTTTTGAACTTCCATAAATTGAGAATCATTCCTTCTCATTTAGCAACATCCACAATGTATCCATATAAGGTTTGAGAGTCGTGTTTAAGCGGAGAACTTTACGGGGCAAGTTTTAGTGTGTCACTTATGTTTGCCTCTTCATGCGGTTGTTCTCTCGTTATTGTAACGACCCGGACGTTCCGTGAGATTAGCCCCGTTTACCCTTTTTCATCCTTGTCATGTGTTAATTAACCTAATTATGATGTGTTGGGTCGGTTGGTTTGGGTTCGGAGTGGTCGTGGTGAGAATTGAGACACTTAATCTCTTAAATTGGCTTAATAGTTGAAAACATCAATTGGGAGTGACTTATTTGTAAACAACCTCGTAATGTAGATTTTAAGGCTCGGATAGCTTTGTTAGGTGATTTGGGACTTAGGAGTGTGTTCGGAACGTGGTTTTGGTATCCGGAGTAGAATTAGGCTTTAAATGGCGAAATTAAGTTTTTGGCGATTTCGGTCGGCAGTGAAAAAATAGGATATCGGGGTCGGAATTGAATTTCGGAAGTGTGAAAAGGTCTGTAGTGTCATTTTGGAATTGTGTGCAAATTTTCAGGTCAATCAGACGTGTTTTGGGTAGTTTCGGCATCATTGGCGAAATTTAGAAATCTACTCATAGGCTTGAATCCGATGTGATTTTGGTATTTTTGCATTGTTTTGGTTGTTCCGAAGGCTCGACCAAGTTTTAATAAGTTTATGGGATGTTTTTTTATGTTTGGTTGAGGTCCCAAGGGCCTCGGGTGAGTTTCGGGTGGTTAACGAATCAATTTTTGGACTTTGAACTTGGCAGATTTTCTGGTGTTGTTGCAGAGAAATTTTGTTCTATGCATTCGCGGTGGGGCCCCGCATTCTTGAAGAGTAAATGGTGGAGATGGGGATTTGTTCTATGCGTTCGTGTTTAGGAGGATGCGGACACGGAGGTTGAGGGGAGTGTGCATCGCGTTCGCACCCTAGTCCTGTGTTCGCGTAGTTGTTAGGTTGTTGGAGGGCCACCCTGGTGTTGTGCTATGCGTTCGCGAGTGGGGGTCCGCGTTTGCGATGTTCTGTGCTGGTGACCCTTCGCGTTCGCGAGCCTGTGGACGCGTTTGCGGAGGGGACTTTTGGGGCCAGGTATGTTTAGCCTACGCGAATGCATGGGTTTGGCCGCGTTTGCGTAGAAGGATCTGGGCAGAGTATTTAAACAGTGGCCTTCGCGATTTTCGGCTCACTTTTCACCACTTTTGGACGAATTTGAAGCTTTTGAGAGAGATTAAATAGGGAATCGAAGGGGAAACACTTGGAGGTAAGATTTTTGACTTCAAAACTTGATTCTATGTTGATTTCTAAGTAATTAAACCTGATATTAGTGGGATTTAAACCCAAAATTTGGGGAAGTTAGGGCATGAAAAATTGGAGACTTTAATTGAGTAATTGAAGGGCAATTGTGGTCCGATTTTGATGTTCTTGGTATATATAGACTCGTGGGAGGATAAGGATTACGATTTTGTAATTTTTATCGAATTTCGAGACGTGGGCCCAGGGGTCTGGTTTGGCCAACTTCGGGATTTGTGCCTAATTATGATAATTTCCGAATGGGTTTCGTCTCCCTAGCATATTTTAATGTTATTAATCTGATTTTGGCTAAATTTGGAGCAATTAGAGGTCGATTCGAGGGGCAAGAGCACCGCAGATTAGTATTCAGGCCGGTTTGAGGTAAGTAACGATTGTAAGTCTAGACCTGAGGGTATAAAACCCCAGTATTTCGTATTGTTTTGATAAATGAGGTGACACACATGCTAGGTGACGAGCGTGTGGGAGTGCATCAATAGGGATTGCGACTTGGTCCGTCCCGTAGCGGCTATAAGCCGCGTGTTTGATTTAAAATCATATGATATCCTGTGTTTTAGAGATTTAAACTTTATTATGGGTTGTATGCCATGTTTGTGGCCTTGTGCCGACCTGTTTAGACCCTCAGGGGTACTTTTCCACTATTCTCACACTATTTTGGTAGAAAATTTCCAAACTTAGTCCTGCTTTATACCTGTTGCTGTTATCACTGTTATCACCCTCTTTAGTATACTGAGAGGTACTTTGGACTGAGTCCCGTGAGTTGAGATGAGTTGCCGAGTTGCTTGTGAGGATGACTGAGTGAGGCCGAGAGCCGAGTTTGTGAGGATAGTTATGGATCGGGCTGCCGCAACAGATATTATGTGGATCGAGATGAACGCCGCAGCGATATATGTATTGGATCAGGCTGCACACTGCATCAATATAGCGTTTGGGTTGTAGGAGCCCCTCCAGAGTATCTACACCCCCAGTGAGCGCAGTCGACTATTATTTGGATCTGGCTGCACGCCGCAGTGTATGTTATGTGGATCGGGTTGCACGCTGTAACAGTTATGTGTATACATGGTACCTGTTGAGTGAGAGTGCTGAGTGTGAGCATTGACTTATGATAGTGGAGTCATGAGTGACTGAGAGACCTTGTTTACGAGTGACACTGTGTCTGAGAGGCTGTTATATTGTGAAATCACTATTTCTCACTCTTCTTTACACTGAGTCTCTTTGATAAATATTGAATTACTGTTTTATGCAAGTTTAAACGAAAAAACTTAGGTTGTGAAGTATTTGGAAAATGTAGACTATGACTTGATTTATTTTCCTTTACTGGCACTTATCTTGTGAAATTATGAGTCTTAAATGCTCGTCACTGCACTCAAGTCTTTAGTTACAGTTGTTACTTACTGAGTTGGCGTACTTACGTTACTCCATGCACCTTGTGTGCAGATCCAGGTACCGGTTCAGAGCGCTAGCTGACTTCTCACTTGCTTTGGAGACTGATCGAGAATAGAGGTTGCTGCTCGGCGTCCACAGCTTGCCTTTTTCCTTTCCTAGTTCATAGATTTCTCGCATTTTCTAGATTTGTATTAGTAGAGTCATGTTATCAGACAATGTATTTACTTCTTTAGATGCTCATGACAGTTGACTCCGGATGTTGGGCTGTGGTTAGACTTGATCCTTTCTTTTACTATTATTGTCAACATACTTGAAAAACGAGGATCTTAAATGAAATATTATAACTTATGATCTAAATGGAAAGTTTTACCTGTTATTCTCAGTAGTTTGGCTAGCCTAGTTCTACGATAGGCGCCATCACGACCAGTATATATTTTGGGGTTGTGACAAGTTGGTATTATAGCCTAGGTTACATAGGACTCACCGGTCATGAGCAGGTTAAGTAGAGTCTTGCGGATCGGTACAGAGACGTATGTAGTTATCTTCGAGAGGCTACAGATCCCTTAGGTAAAATCTCATTTCTTTAATTCTGTCGTGCGAATGTGTTGATTCCTGAAACCTAAACTTTTGTTGTTTCACTCTCTCATAGATGGTGTGGACACGCACTACCGATCAGGGTGACCAGACACCAGCTAGACCAGTGAGAGATCGAGGCCGCGGTCGAGGCCGTGGTAGAGGTAGGGGAGCAGCCCATGCAGAAGCCAGGGAAGTACCCGTGGATCCACCTACCATTCAGGATCAGGTTCCCGTCGCAGATATACCAGCGGTACAGGCTCGGGCACTAGTAATGCCCATTGTTATTCTGGGTCTTTAGGAGACCCTAGGTCAGATTTTGACTGTATGCACCAGTCTTGCTCAGGCAGTTGCCGTTTCTACTACTGTCGCTACTTCTCAGGCCAGGGGATGCATTCATACTCCAGCTGCCTGGACACGTGAGTAGGTCACTCAGGGACTTCAGACACTGGGGGCAGTTCCAGCCCAGCCGGTTGCTCCAGTTCAGGATTTCGTGGTTCCAGCTATGCCAGATGACGAGCAGCGCAGGCTGGGGAAATTTAGTAGAATCCAGCCTCCGACATTCAGTGGTGCTGAGGGCGAGAATGCCCGGGGTTTTTCTGGACAAGTGTCATAGGATGCTTCGTACTGCAGGGATACTGGAGACCATTGGGGTCTCGTTTGCTACTTTCCAATTTTTCGGGGATATTTTTACTTGGTGGGAGTCTTATGAGAGGCGTAGGCCTGTTGGTGCAGCACCCCTTACTTGGCAGCAGTTCTCCACTATCCTCTTGGAGAAGTATGTTCCCAAGTCTCACCGAGAGGAGCATCGTAGGCAGTTTGAGTAGCTGCGTCAGGGTGAGTTGACAATGACGCAGTATGAGATGCAATTTTCAGAGTTAGCTCGACATGCTTCGGAGTTGGTACCTATTGATAGGGAGAGGATCAAGAGGTTCGTGGATGGCCTAACTTATCAGCTTCGTATTTTGATGACTAGAGAGAGGGTATCGGGTGCTACTTTCGAGCAGGTTGTTGATATTGCTCGGGATATTGAGTCAATTCTCCATCAGGAGCGAGAGGAGAGGGAGGCCAAGAGGCCTTGTAGATCTGATAGTTTCAATGGTGCTCCTTCCAGAGGGCAGTTTCAGCATGGTAGAGGCCGCTCATTTAGGCCTCCTCAGCCAGTTCACCCGGCTTATAGTGGTACATCCTCAGGGCAGGGTCCCCGCAGTTCTCATCTGGGCCGTTCTTCATTCCGTGCTCTTCCAGCTAGAGTTCATCGCGAGCACCATCTATTCATGGATCCTCCGTGCATGGTTCTTCTAGTAGATATCATGGTGCCAGGGGTTCCCTTCAATCCTTGTATCCTGCTCCAGGGAGTTGTTATGAGTGCGGAGAGTTCGGGCACATGAGGAGGCAGTGTCCTCATCTTCTTGGGGGTCCATCTCAGCCGAGGATTCAACCTTCGACTTCAGCTCCAGTTACTTCACCACCCGCCCAGGCAGCTAGAGGTGGGGGTCAGACAGCTAGAGGCCGTCCTAGAGAGGGAGGTCGAGCAGGTGGAGGTCAGGCTCGTATCTATGTCCTTCCAGCCAGGCCAGATGCTATGGCCTCTGATGTAGTGATCACATGTATTATCTCAGTCTGTCACTGAGATGCTTTGGCCTTATTTGACCTTGGTTCCACACATTCCTATGTTTCGTCATAGTTTTCCCATTTTCTGGATATGCCCCGTGAGTCTTTAGTTACATCTGTTCATGTGTCGACTCCGGTGGGCGACACTATTGTTGTGGACCGTGTGTATCGGTTGTGTGTGATATCTATTGGGGGTCTGGAGACCTGAGTGGACCTATTGTTGCTTAGCATGGTTGATTTTGATGTGATATTGGGCATGGATTGGCTATCTCCGTGTCATGTTGTTTTTGATTATCAGGCTAAGACCATGACCTTGGCTATGCCAAGAGTTCCGAGGGTTGAGTGGAGAGGTTCTACTGAGTATGTGCCTAGCGGGGTGATTTATTACCTGAAGGCTCAACATATGATGGAAAAGGGGTGTTTATCATATTTGGCTTTTGTGAGGGATGTCAGTGGTGAGACTCCCGCTATTGACTCTGCTCTTGTTGTCCGTGATTTTCCGGACGTGTTTCCTGCAGCCCTGCCAGGCATGCCATCTGACAAGGATGTTGATTTTCGTATTGATCTGGTGCCAGACACTCAACCTATTTCTATTCCACCTTATCGTATGGCACCAACGAAGTTGAAGGAATTGAAAGAGAAGATTCATGAACTCCTAGATAAGGGGTTAATATGGCCTAGTGTGTCACATTGGGGTGCACCGGCGTTGTTTGTGAAGAAAAATGATGGTTCTATACATATGTGTATCGGTTATCGGCAGTTGAACAAGGTTACAGTGAAGAACAGGTATCTCTTGCCTCGCATAGATGACTTGTTTGATCAGTTACAGGGTGTTAGGGTATTTTCCAAGATTGACTTGCGTTCTGGCTATCATCAGCTGAAGATTCGGGAGCCCGACATCCCGAAGACTGCCTTCAGGACTAGATATGGTCACTATGAGTTTTTTGTTATGTCATTTGGGCTGACCAATGCCCCAACAACCTTTATGCACTTGATGCATAGTGTGTTCCGACCTTATCTTGATTCCTTCGTCATCATGTTTATTGATGACATCTTGGTATATTCCCTATCTTGGGAAGATCATGAGCAGCATTTGAGGGTTGTGCCTCAGACTTTGAGGGAGAAGAGGTTATATACAAAATTTTCGAAGTGTGTATTCTGGATTGATTCAATGGCATTCTTAGGCCACGTGGTGTCTTGTGATGGGATCAAAGTGGATTCGAAGAAGGTGGAGGCGGTGTAGAGTTGTCCTAGACCGTCATCAGCTACCGAGATTCACAGTTTCCTTGGGTTGGAAGGTTACTATCGCCGTTTTGTAGAGAGATTTTCATCTATTGCAGCACCTATGACCAGACTGACCCAGAAGGGTGCTCCGTTCAGGTGGATCGAGGAGTGTGAGGAGAGCTTTCAGAATCTCAAGTCAGCTTTAACTACAACTCCGGTGTTGGTTTTGTCTACGGGTTCAGGTTCTTATACAGTTTACTGTGATGCCTCAAGAGTTGGCCTTGGGGCGGTATTGATGCAGGACGGTAGGGTGATTGCCTACACGTCCAGACAGTTGAAGGTGCACGAGAATAATTATCCAGTGCATGATCTTGAGCTAGCAGCCATTGTCCACGCCTTGAAGATTTGGCGTCATTATTTGTATGGAGTGCATTGTGAGATTTTCACTGATCACCGTAGTTTGCAACATCTGTTTAAGCAGAAGGATTTGAATTTGCGTAAGAGGTGATGGTTGGAGCTTCTCAAGGACTATGACATCACTATTCTATACCATCCGGGGAAGGCCAATGTAGTGGCCGATGCCTTGAGTCGCAGAGCAGAGAGTTTCGAGATCCTAGCATATCTCCCAGCAGTAGAGAGACCTTTAACACTTGATGTTAAGGCCTTAGTAGGACAGTTTGTGATATTAGACTTATCAGAGCCCCCTCGGGTATTGGCTTGTTTAGCCTCCAGGTATTCTCTTTCTGACCGGATCAGAGAGCGCCAGTATGATGACCCACATTTACTCGTTCTTCATGACAGGGTCCGACGAGGTGATTCCAGAGATGTGGCTATTGGGGAGGATGGTGTGATGATGTTGCAGGGCCGGATATGTATGCCGAATGTGGATGGGCTTCGAGAGTTGATCCTAACTGAGGCCCATAGCTCGCGGTATTCTCTCCATCCGGGTGGCCCGAAGATGTACCAGGTACTGAGACAACATTATTGGTGGAGGCTGATGAAGAAGGATATTGTTGAGTTTGTAGCTCGGTGTCTCAACTGTCAGCAGGTCAAGTATGAGCACCAAAGGCCAGACGGATTACTTCAGAGGTTAGATATTCCGGAATGGAAATGGGAGCGGATCACCATGGACTTTGTAGTTGGGATCCCATGGACTTCGAAGAGGTTTGATGCTATATGGGTTATTGTGGATCGGCTCACCAAGTCCGCGCACTTTATTCCTGTTGGTACTACTTATTCTTCGCAGTGGTTAGCTGAGATTTATATCAGGGAGATTGTCCGATTGCATGGGGTTCCCGTTTCTATCATTTCCGACAGAGGTACTCAGTTCACATCTCAATTTTGGAGGGCCGTGCAGAGAGAGTTGGGTACTCAGGTGGAGTTGAGAACAACATTCCATCCTCAGACCGACGGGCAGTCAGAGCGTACTATTCAAATTTTGGAGGACATGTTGCGTGCCTGTGTCATTGATTTTGCGGGCTCATGGGACCAGTTTCTGCCACTCGCGAAGTTTGCATATAATATAGTTATCAGTCGAGTATCTAGATGGCTCTGTATGAGGCTTTATACGGTAGGAGGTATAGATCTCTGGTTGGTTGGTTTGAGCCGGGTGAGGCTAGGCTATTGGGCACAGACTTGGTGCAAGATGCATTGGATAAGGTGAAGTTGATTTAGGAGCGGCTTCACACGACGCAGTCTAGAAAGAAGAGTTATGTGGACTGGAAGGGTCGGGATGTGTCTTTTATGGTAAGGGAGAAGGTGTTGCTGAAGGTATCACCTATGAAGGGTGTTATGTGGTTCGGGAAGAGAGGCAAGTTGAGTCCCCGGTTCATTGGGCCTTTTGAGGTGCTTCAGAGGGTTGGAGATGTGGCTTATAGACTTGCTTTTCCACCCAACTTATCGAGTGTTCATCCGGTGTTTCATGTTTTGATGCTCCAGAAGTATGTTGGTGATCCGTCTCATATGTTAGACTTCAACACGATTCATCTTGAGGGTGATATGTCTTATGAGGGGGAGCCGGTGGCTATTTTGGGTCGTCAGGTCAGAAGGTTAAGGTCTAAGGATATAGCTTCAGTGAAGGTGCAGTGGAGAGGGCAGCGGTGGAGGAGGCCACCTGGGAGACCGATCAGGATATGCGGAGAAGATATCCTCACTTGTTTGAGACTCTAGGTATGTTTTCTAGACCCGTTCGAGGACGAACGTTTGTTTAAGAGGGGGAGAATGTAACGACCCGGCTGATCATTCCGTGAGATTATCCCTGTTTCCCCTATTTCTGCCTTGTCATATGTTAATTAACCTAATTATGATGTGTTGGGTCGGTTGGGTCGGGTTCGGAGTGGTCGTGGGGAGAATTGAGACACTTAGTCTCTTAAATTGGCTTAATAATTAAAAAAGTCAACCGGTAGTTGACTTATTGGTAAACAACCTTGGAATGTATATTTTACGGCTCGGATAGCTTCGTTAGGTGATTTGGGACTTAGGAGTGTATTTGTAACGTTGTTTTGGTGTCTAGAGTAGAATTAGGCTTTAAATGGCGAAATTGAGTTTTTGGCGATTTCGGTCGGCAGTGGAAAATAGGCTATCGGAGTCGGAATGGAGTTCCAGAAGTGTGAGCAGGTTCGTAGTGTCATTTTGGACGTGTGTGCAAATTTTTAGGTCAATCAGACATGTTTTGGATAGTTTCGGCATCATTGGCGAAATTTAGAAATCTCAAAGTTCATAGGCTTGAATCCGGTGTGATTTTGGTATTATGGCGTTGTTTTGGATGTTTCGAAGGCTCGAACAGGTTTGAATAAGGTTATGGGATGCGTTGGCATGTTTGGTTGATGTCTTGAGGGCCTCGGGTGAGTTTAGGGTGGTTAACGGATCAATTTTTGGACTTTGAACTTGGTAGATTTTCTGGTGTTGTTGCAGAGAAATTTTGTTCTATGCATTCGCGATGGTGTCCCGCGTTCGCGAAGAGTAAATGGGGGAGCTGGGGATTTGTTCTATGCGTTCGCGTTTAGGAGGATGCGGATGCGGAGGTTTATGGGAGTGTGCATCGCGTTCGCACCCTGGTCTCGCGTTCGCGTAGTTGTTAGGCTGTTGGAGGACCCCCATGGGGTTGTGCTATGCGTTCGCTAGTGGGGGTCCGTGTTTGCAATTGTCTGTGCTGGTGACCCTTCGCGTTCGCGAGCCTGTGGACGCGTTCGCGTAGGGGAATTTTGGGGCCAGGTATGGTTAGCCTACGCTAATGCATGGGTTTGGCCGCATTTGCGTAGAAGGATCTGGGCAGAGTATTTAAACAGTGGCCTTCGCGATTTTCAGCTAACTTTTCACCATTTTTGGACGGATTTGAAGCTTTTGAGAGAGATTAAAGAGGGAATCAAAGGGGTAACACTTGGAGGTAAGATTTTTGACTTCAAAACTTGATTCTATGTTGATTTCTAAGTAATTAAACCTGAAATTAGTGGGATTTAAACCCAAAATTTGGGGAAGTTAGGGCATGGGAAATTGGAGACTTTAATTGAGTAATTGAAAGGGCAATTGTGGTCCGATTTTGATGTTCTTGGTATGTATAGACTCGTGGAAGGATAAGGATTCCGGTTTTGTAATTTTTATCGAATTTCGAGACGTGGGCCGAGGGGTCGAGTTTGGCCAACTTCGGGATTTGTGCCTAATTGTGATAATTTCCGAATGGGTTTCGTCTCCCTAGCATATTTTGATGTTATTAATCTAATTTTGGCTAGATTTGGAGCAATCAGAGGTCGATTCGAGGGGCAAGAGCACCGCAGATTAGTATTCGGGCCGGTTTGAGGTAAGTAACGATTGTAAATCTAGACCTGAGGGTATAAAACCCCGGTATTTCGTATTGTTTTGATAAATGAGGTGACGCACATGCTACGTGACGAGCGTGTAGGCGTGCACCAATAGGGATTGCGACTTGGTCCGTCCCGTAGCGGCTATAAGCCGCGTGTTTGATTTAAAATCATATGATATCCTGTGTTTTAGAGATTTAAACTTTATTATGGGCTGTATGCCATGTTTATGGCCTTGTGCTGACCTGTTTAGACCCTCAAGGGTATTTTCCCACTATTCTCACACTATTTTGGTAGAAAATTTACGAACTCTATCATGCTTTATACCTGTTGATGTTATCACTGTTATCACCCTCTTTAGTATACTGAGAGGTACTTTGGGCTGAGTCCCGTGAGTTGAGATGAATTGCCGAGTGGCTTGTGAGGATGACTGAGTGAGGCCGAGAGCCGAGTTTGTGAGGATAGTTATGGATCGGGCTGCCGCAACAGATATTATGTGGATCGAGATGAACGCCGCAGCGATATATGTATTGGATCAGGCTGCACACTGCATCAATATAGCGTTTGGGTTGTAGGAGCCCCTCCAGAGTATCTACACCCCCAGTGAGCGCAGTCGACTATTATTTGGATCTGGCTGCACGCCGCAGTGTATGTTATGTGGATCGGGTTGCACGCTGTAACAGTTATGTGTATACATGGTACCTGTTGAGTGAGAGTGCTGAGTGTGAGCATTGACTTATGATAGTGGAGTCATGAGTGACTGAGGGACCTTGTTTACGAGTGACACTGTGTCTGAGAGGCTGTTATATTGTGAAATCACTATTTCTCACTCTTCTTTACACTGAGTCTCTTTGATAAATATTGAATTACTGTTTTATGCAAGTTTAAACGAAAAAACTTAGGTTGTGAAGTATTTGGAAAATGTAGACTATGACTTGATTTATTTTCCTTTACTGGCACTTATCTTGTGAAATTATGAGTCTTAAATGCTCGTCACTGCACTCAAGTCTTTAGTTACAGTTGTTACTTACTGAGTTGGCGTACTTACGTTACTCCATGCACCTTGTGTGCAGATCCAGGTACCGGTTCAGAGCGCTAGCTGACTTCTCACTTGCTTTGGAGACTGATCGAGAATAGAGGTTGCTGCTCGGCGTCCACAGCTTGCCTTTTTCCTTTCCTAGTTCATAGATTTCTCGCATTTTCTAGATTTGTATTAGTAGAGTCATGTTATCAGACAATGTATTTACTTCTTTAGATGCTCATGACAGTTGACTCCGGATTTTTGGCTGTGGTTAAACTTGATCCTTTCTATTACTATTATTGTCAACATGCTTGAAAAACGGGGATCTTAAATGTAATATTATAACTTATGATCTAAATGGAAAGTTTTATCTGTTATTCTCGGTAGTTTGGCTAGCCTAGTTCCACGATAGGTGCCATCACGGCCAGTATTGATTTTGGGGTCGTGACAGATATTTCGTAATCTCTTTTATATAGTGGATTTCTCATCTCCGCCGTTGACATAGGTCAATTGATCGAACCACGCTAAATGTTTGTGTCACTTTTGGTAGATTTCTTTTTTGTTGTTAGATTTATCATCATTCAAGGTTTACTTTACTAGCTCCCGCATGACACCAAATATGTCTTCAAGTAGATGAACTATTGACAGACGTACAGACGTCATTGATAAGTGAGGATTTTGGATATTTATTAGCACCTTTTAGCTTTCGTTTTAGTCCAAACGCATTTAACTATGTTCTTGAAAATTGATGAAATGTGCTTAATTGCAGGAATATTGGAAGATGAGACCTCGATATGAAATCCAACCGAAGGACAAAAAAAGACACAAAGCTCAGAAGTGCGGACCGCAGAATATCATCTGCGGCCGCAGGTTGTGAGAAATATCCAAAGATTGGTGCAAAGTGAGAAGATGGGTCAGAGCAAAGTTCATAGAACCTGCATTTCAAATCTACCAAAAGTGCGGACCGCACAACTATTTTGCGGCCATAGTTACAATTGTGCGGCCATAGTTACAATTGTGCGGACCGCAGAAGAGCAAGGTGCGGCCGCAGTTACTATTCTGCGGACCGTAGAAAGAATGCAGTGCGGCCGCAATTCAGAATTATGCGTCCGCAAACTTCCTATCCTGTCAAGCTGAAGAAACGTGCGGACAACACATGGAATTGTGCGGCCGCAAAACCTCTGAAAGGATATTTTTGTCCGAAAGTTCCAGCCGTGTATAAATAGAAGAGTTTCATTTTTTAGGTTAAATTTTGACATCAGCTGCTACAGTAGATAGTTCCTTTTACTCTTTTTAGTAGTTTTTGCTATTTTGAGCTTTTTGAACATAGAGTTTATCAATTTAATTAGCAATATGGGTTTAATTATCATTTCTTCTCCTATTTCTTCCATTTTAAGTATGAGTAGCAAGATTTTCACTAGGGTCACAACCCAACTCTAGTGTGTAAACTTAATGGGTGTTTGATTTATTGCTTGTTTAAGGTTGGGTATTTATTAGCCTTGTTCTTGCTTTTATTTGAAGAATTAATGGTTGCAAACATTAGTTCATGCCTATTTGACTTGGTCTCTACTTGAGAAAGAGAGACTTAGTCTAGGAAACTTAGCTAGCATTGATAAGCCCAATTAAAGGGTTGAACCTAGAGATAGTAAAACTCGGCTTGAGATTTTCATCAACCGTTTTGTTCAATACCCATTTGGACTTGAGAACGCCAAATTTGGCAAAATCACTCTCTGTCCGAGAGGTATTGAGTGGGTACTTGAGTGCTGATAGCTATAATACACCTGACTAATAAAACAAGATTTAAAGTTTAGAACCCATTCGGCAAACACCTAGGTGAAGGTCACAACCTTAGGCCTTTTACAATGTTTGAAAAACAACAAAAATGATCTTCTAGTTTTATTTCTTAAATTGCAATCGTATTTTAAATTTAGACTTCGAAACAACCCAAGCATGTGCAAGTGCAAATTGGATATATAAACTCACACGCTAAGATATATACTACTAACTCCCATACATATAGCTCCCTGCGGATTTTGACCCAACTCTTGTTGGGTATTACTATTGATCGCCGTTTTCATAACCTCGAATAGAGGAGTGAAATTGGACGAGATCAGTCATGCTTTCCAGTTTTCTACAAAACGCATGCTTATCTACAACCATCGCTTTTGTGAGCATATCCCAATGATTTTCATCAGTGTGTATCTTCTCAACCTCAAATAATTTATCTTCCACGGCCACTCTTATCCAATGATACTTCCTATTTATATGTTTGGTCATAGAATAAAAAGTGGAGTGTTTGGTGAGACAGACAACACTATGGTTATCACAAAATAAGATGGACCTTGGCTGCTCAAAACAAAGATCATTAATAAACTCCTTAATCCTTAATGGTTCTTTGGCACCTTCTGTGACAACAATATATTCGGCTTCTATGGAGGATAGAGCTATGCACTTTTATAGTCTAGATTGCCAAGAAACAACTCCCTTTAAAAAAGTGATCAAATAACCGGAAGTCGATCTTGAATTATCAAGATTGACTCCTGAATCAGAGTCTGTGTAACAAGCAAGTTCAGGCTTTCCACTGCCAAAGCATAGCTTCAAATATGCAGTACCTTTCAGATACCTTAATATCCATTTTATTGCATCCCAATGTTCCTTTCCAGGATTAGAAAGTAATCTACTAATAGTACCAATGACATGTGCAATATCTGGTCTAGGGAAAACCATAGCATACATCAAGCTACCAACGACAGAAGAGTAAGGAATACGAGACATACTTCATCAGTACATGGAGTCTAACTAATACTCAATTTAAAGTGTTTAGCAAGAAGAGTACTAACCACTTTTATTGAACCTCTTGAGTACCTTCTCTTGGATCTAATACCGAAATAATCATGTGTCGGCGGGAGCTAGTAAAGAAAACCTTGAACGACAATAAATCCAACATTAAAAGAGAAACTCTACCAAAAGAGATACAAACATTTAACGTGATACGATTAACCGAACCACGTTAAAAATTTGTGTCTCTTTTGGTATATTTTTTTTTCTTGTCAGATTTATCGTCGTTCAAGGTTTGCTTTATTATCTTCCGCATGACCCCTGACTTTTTCGGTCCTAACAAGTAGTAGCAGAGCGAGGTTCAAGACAGGTTCATCTTGGCGGTTTAATTCTAGCTGCAACCATTTGACAATAATCATGATTTTTGTTTGAGAAATTTTACCGGAGTGCTACTCACGTTGAGACAAACTTTGTGGTCGAGATTTGGAGATGCACCTGTTGAAGGTTATGTGAAGAAGGTTGATCGAGTTTATTTTTTCAGAAAATTTAGGCCAAGGGGGAGAATTGTTAGGTGTTTGTCCTAATTCTCTTACCATATTTGATATTGATATTCTTGAAGGAAATGACAACATATTTACCATACTTGAGTTTACCTTTTCTTGGAAGGAAAATATAAATTTCTCATATTTGGCTAGTCTCTTTTCCTCAAAGAAAAGGTTTGGACTTCTATAAAATGAGGATCCTTCTTTTTTATTCAGTAGCATCCACAATGTAGCCATATGGATTTGAGATTCGTGTTTAGGGCCAGAACTTTACAGTACAAGTGTTAGTGTGTCACTTGTATTTGCCTCTTTGTGAGGTTGTTCTCTCAATATTCTGTACTATCTTTTATATAGTGAATTACTCATCTCCGCCGTGGATGTAGGTCAATTGACCAAACCACGTTAAATACTTGTGTTTCTTTTGGTATATTTCTCTTTTCTTGTTTGACTTATCGATGTTCAAGATTTGCTTTACTAGCTTCCGCATGACACCTGACTTTTTGGGTCCTAACACATAGCTAGTGTGTTCGTTACTGGTTAGACCGAATCCAATAACTTTTGCTTAAATTTTTTTATTAATTTAGAATTCAATAACTTAAAAGGACTAAAATTTTGTACCCTTAAGCTTCAACAACTTCCACCTTTTGTCTTGATTATCAAAGTCGGGAAAAACAACGATATATAACTAATGATTCTAAACTTGCTTATGTTTCTTAGAATACTCTAAAGATGCAAAATCTTTTCAATTTCAATAACAAAATTCAAACATATTAGGAAAATCTTAGTAGCTGTGTTGGTTGGCTACAATTTTTACTTTGTTGGTGCAGGTTCATTCCCTACGTATTCCCCTCCCTTATTTTCCCTTCCCTTTCCCCCTATGTAATAAAAAATAAATCTATTATAGTGCGAATCGATTGGCATTAATTTAATTTTATTTTACTTTAAAAAATCGTAACATTCCTTTACCTTTTTAGAGATCTCTAAAAAAACATAAGCAGGTTGTTTGACCCAAACTTTAGCTCCGGGTTCAACCAATTAGATTTAAATAAAGTATAGTCAATCTTAGCTAATATTTATATTCAAAAGATAGAATAACTGATTTTGTAGTAAGGTGTATATTTGATCGAATAGCATTAAATGTGGACAACACAAACAATATTCAGTGACCCCAAAAGTGATAGATTGCATTAAATAATAATAAATAGCAATGAATTCCATTTAAGTAAATAAGAACATACGAGTCACCTGAATAGGGATGAGATTTTTGGATATTCCTTCTAATAATGGTGAATGATTGTTGAGACTTTGAATATTAAAGTAGTTCTTGGATCAAGTGTAAAGGGTATGCAAGAATCTTAGTAAAAATGTGTTTCTCGTATGCTCGCAATAAAGCCAGATTCTCTCTATAAAGTCAAAGTGTTTTCTTACAAGTGAATATCTTCTCTCCCTATCCATGTGTCTCTTTCTATTTATAGGGAACATATACCTAGAATACCCTAATAGTACATGTACAGAGAATATTCACTAGAATATTCTCCTCTGATGTCTTATCCTAAAACTAGTTGTTATTCACTCTATTTACGGTGAGTGCTCGACCTCAACTTTAATATTCACTGACTCTTCGATCTCGATCTTTCTTGACTCTTCGACCTTGGACTTCAAATAGAATTATTCGCCCTGACCACACTTCTTAAGAGTTCACTTCGACGTCGAGCAGGACTTTATCGAAGTCGTACTGGCGACACGTGGCAGTTTGCAAGTGTCTCTTTAATATTAACATGGTTTGATCATGTCAAAGGTATTTTTGACCTATATAGTTAGTCCATCCGCTTATTGAGGTCGTCCTCACGAGTGAGATCGATAAGTGGATAATGTCATTCGTGGTCGAAGTTATCGAGTAGGCTACAAGAGTCGTTGTTATCGTGGCGAGTAGGCAACGTGGCCCTCTGTGGGCCGAATATTTCTGATACTTCAGGTTTCCTAGGTTATTTGTTGGAGTTATCTTGTATAAGAGTTAGAGTGACGTCATGGAATCATGTGTCATTATAACACATACTCCTGATGCGTTGCTTCCATTCGTACGTGACCCTTGATTGGATCTGCTGTTTTGATTCCGGAGCCAATTATGACGAGTCATTTTCAGGTTTAGTGCCATGATTTCTATAAATATAGGTCCTTGGACCTGAATTTGAAGTTTTTTTCTTTTCTTTTCGCAACGCCAACCTTCTTCTCTATAACTCCTTTCCTTGTTTTGTTTCCCTACATCTTTCCATATTCTCTCCCATTTGTTATTCTTCTTTATCACCTTGAATCATGTCAAACTTAAATGCTGGTGAATGGAGCCGCGTTGCTCCCTTGGCAGTTGTGTTTCCCTCTCATGGGGAGAGTGTTTCTGTCGTTGCTGAGGATGAAGCTTTCCTGTCGGTAGAGGAAATAATCCCTAGTAACCCCGACTTTAGGTCTGATCTCACCCGATCACCGGACGTTGCACCTGGGATTTTCCTATCGACAATGACGTCCAAAGAATTGGTAGAATTCAAAGCCAAGATTAGTCTTCCAAATCACATCGAATTGATCCCGGTCAAAGGGACGTGGTGTAGGTTCACCGCACGGGGTACTGTGCTCTATATGCCTTCCCCTTCCTCATCGGTTATTTGTCCCCCTTCTTTCGTTGGTGGAAGAATATTGTCCTTTCTACATCGTCTGCCTTTCTCTGCTTGCGCCGTACGTCTACAACATTATTAGAATGCTAAATAAATTTTCCGAGTTGGCCGGGGTCGAACTAACGTTGTAGCATTTGGTGCATCTATTTGCCCCTAGCTTATATAAGGGAACAATATTGAACCTTCCCCACCGTGGAGGCAAATTCTTGGTGATGAAGACAGACGACAAGGCCAATCGTCATTTCTAGCTCAACTTCTTCTATGTCAGAACTGAGGACATATTGGCTAACATTGATGGCTTTCTTGAGGCTTGGAACTACACACGTAAGTGCCTGATTTCCATTTTTATTCTTTAGTTGCTCAAAACTAGTTGAAGGATTCTCCTTTTCTTGTAGCCAACAACTAGCCTCCCCTTTTAGTCTCACGCATATCTGATTGGGACGAGCAAATCCTCCCTCATGTCACAGGAATCCGCGACTGGACAAGCCTCTTCTAGAAGTTCAAACCGACTCTTCCTTCGACAAATAAGTTCTTCCCTTCTTCCATGGTCGTTTTACTTTCCGTTGTATGTCGATTCGTAGTACTAACTTGACGTATTGTCTCTTTCTCAGGAAGGGGGTTGTCTTAGAGTAGCCGGGCACCAGTGCCCTCTTTTCGAAGGAAGGTTGTTGAGCCTTCGTCTTCTACCCCTGTTGCGATTATTGCACCTTCTGTACCAGCCCCTACCTTGGCTGCCGCAGTTCGAAAGCCTGTCTCTATTTCGTCTCTACTTTTGCTCCTCAACTCTTTTCACTGGTTGATGAAGATGAATACGTCTCCCCTAATGATGGTGGTCTAATTCCCATGAGAGGAGAGCCCTAGACGCGGGAGGAGAAAGGACAATAGTTGTTGACTTAGAGGAGGGGGACTTCGTGCTTCGAGAGACGGCCATAGTGTATGTTGGGGAGAGCACTGGGATGGACTCCAAAGCGTCGCACCTGGAGGAGATGAATGTGGATGCATCGGTGCGTCTCGCGGGTGAGACTGTCGAAGAAGGGATGCCTGACGATGGCCTCGCACTTTCGAAGCAGGGGGAGGCTTCACCATCTAGGGATGTAGTGGATGTCTCCTTGTTTATTGGTGCATAGGAAAGACCGTTGCTGAGGAGGACACTAGGTCTGGATCTAATATGGATATGGACTAATTGAGGATGATTGATGAGGGACTTACTCAACTTGAGGTGATTTTGGAAGGGGGCTCCAGAACTATTATGATCCCAATGGCTTGTAATTTGCTTGTTAATACCGAGGAGGTAATCCCTTCCCCCGGTCCTCTTTGTTATGAGATTGAGGGTATGACGCTCGAGACGATAAACGACGGTACCCTGTTGATAAGTGGGGATTTTGACTACTTGTTAGAACCTTTTAGCTTTTGGTTTAGTCTAAAAGAGTTTTATTGCAAGTTGGACTCCCGACATGAAATCTGACTAAAAAAGAAGTAACCAAAACACAAGGCAATGAAAGGCACAAGAGCTTACAAAGTGACGACTGCAAAATTCCATCTGCGGCCGCAAACGATGAAGGAAATCCCAACAGAGTTTCTGGTAAACTGCAGAATGCACAGGAATTTTGCGGCCGCAAATGAAGAGTTGGAGTCCAGATTCAGAGGATGAGAAAATTTCCATTCAGAGTACCTCAAAATCGCGGACCGCACAAGAATTGTACGGTCGTAGAAAAAGTGCCTTCCGGCCGCAGAAGACCAGATTGCGGTCGCAGTGATAAATCTTTGGGCCGCAGAAACATTGCCTCGCGGCCACAGTGGAGAATTGTGTGGCTGCAGAATCCCAGCTTCTGCAAGATGAAGACTTCTGCGTACCGCACATGGAAACTGTGCGGCCACAGAACCTCCTTAAGGGCATTTTTTCCCAAAATTTCTAGCTTTGTATAAATAGACGAGTTTCACAAAATTAGGTCAACTTTTGATATTAGAAACTCCAGTAGCCATTTTTCTTTGCTTCTTTTAGTAGTTTTCTATATTTTTGGGATATTTTAACATAGATTTTATCATTTTGATTTTACAATATGAGTTTAATTAGCATTGCTTCTTCTATTTCTTCAATTTCAAGCATGAGTAGCTAGATTTTTACTAGGTTTATGTCCCAACCCTAGTGTGTAAACCTTATGGGTGTCTAATTTAATGCTTGTTTATGATTGAGTGTTAATTATTTAGCCTTGTTCATACTTTAATTTGTGGAATTAATGATTGCAAACATTAGTTCATACCTATTTGACTTAGTCTCTACTTGACAAAGAGAGACTTAGTCTAGGAAAACTTGGCTAACAAGAAATTGGTTCAATTGAGAGATTGAACAACCCAATTAAATGGTTCAACCTATAGATAGTAATAACTTGACTTGAGCTTTTATCAACCGTTTTGTGCAATACCCATTTGGACTTGAGAAAGTCAAATTGGGCAAAATCACTCTCTGACCGAGAGGTTTTGAGTGGGTAATTGAGAGTTGATAGCTATAATACACCCTGTTTAACCAAAGAATTAGATTCTTTGACCAAAGTTATTATTAAGAAGAACACGGGTTTCTGATAACCAAGGTAAGACTGATAATTGTAAGTAAATATGTAAATGGAAAACAATAAGATGCACGGAAAGTAAAATGTATTGCAATAGTAGTTAGAATGTGTCTTACAAGTTATATTTTTCTCCCTTATATAGGGAATTTCTTAATATAACGTCTACAATTTGCAGTGATTGAGCATTAATGACTAATTATGACATTAATATAACGTTACAATGAGTAACCGTAACTGTTGCGTGAAGGTTGCGTAACGTGTGACTCATAAATTGAAGATCTGTGAATCTACCCTTTGTTCTGCCCGGATTCATTCTGACCGTGTCTCTTCATATTCTCAATCAGGTTGAGATTCCCGTAGCTAATTATCACGCGGATATGCTGTGTTGTACCTCTTTGCCTCGTACCTCTTCATAGAGTCCTGTCCAGTTGTCGTGTTTTCATTGCTCCACATAGACAGCTGAGTCATCAAGAATTATTACACGTGCGAAGCTCTTTTTTACCAATACAGATAGTCCCCCCACTTACCATTTATTTATAGATTAATATTTGGTAAGTGGATACTCATTTATGGCGGGAATATTTTTCCGCCGCTTCACTCGAAACATTGCATCCTTCTCTGAACGTAGGTGTTGCTTGTCACTTCCATTTAATGCTTGTGCTACGTGGCATCCCTGAATTGTCTCTGCAATTGTTCAGCACCTTTTAGGGCTTTTTGCGGTTACATCAGTCACGAAGTGACACCTTTAATTATGACTTTCACATCATTGCTTTTTCCCATTTTTGACGGTTGTCTTCGAGTATAAATACTCTTTTTCCTTTCTTTACTTTCACAAAAAACTTCTATCTTTACAACTTTATTTGTAAAGAACTTTTTCTTGTCGTTATAAATATGTATTCTTCAAACCAATCCAAGAGAATCATAAACGTAGATGATTTGACTCCCTCTTCTGCTCCGACACGGAGTAGGAGAGGCGTCAGGTTGAGGAGTTTAAGTCTACTCCTTTCAGGGGTTCTTCCTCTTCTCAAGTTACCCCCCCCCCCCTCCTTCTTCTACGTCTTTATCTTCTCCGAGGGCTAGGGCTTCTAGATCTTCGTCCAAAGGTAGAGAACACCACGAACCTTTGCGTGAACCAAGGGTCGATGAAATAATACGTGCGGAATTCGCTTTTGCTAGGGATAGTCAGGCCCTTAAAGATCATCTTTCTTCATTGTCGTCTCTTGACAGTGCTGACAAGTACCCTACCCAGATTACTGAAGGTTTAATTCCTCTTGTACGCAGGAACTGTTATTGGAGGTCCGATTTTCCTGTTGCCGTTCCAAATGGTAACCAAAGAATAATGTCTTACAAGACTGGATATTCTTTTGTTTATACATATCCCTTTATGTTAGGGTTCAAGCCTCCCATCGACCCAGTTATCATCAAGTTCTGTCAATTTTTCAAAATTTGCACAATTCGGTCCTCTTGTGTGGCAAGTCGTTGCATGTTTTAGATATTTGGCTACCTTAGCTTCGGTCCCCTTCACCTTTCATCATCTTATTCACCTCTATTCTCCAATGTTGTTCCGTCAGGGAGTTTTTACTCTAGCGGCCAGGAGTAAGAGGGTGTTAGTGACTCCTGATGATGATAAAGATCGAGGTTGGTTTCTTTGGTATGTCGGTGTTCGTACTGCTAGTTTAGGAGGCAAAGAAAATCTTCCCTTCCCTGAGAAATGGAATCTTGCACGTGAGTACATTTTTGCTCACATTCCTTGCTTTTTGTTTAGATATTTTATCACTACCGTAACTGTTTCTTTTCTTTGCAGCAATCATGGGAACCGTCGAGAATGTCTCCGGTTTCCAAGATTGGGTAGAAAACCTTTTGTTAACCGCTCCATTAGAAGAACGTTCATGGAAGTACCTCTCCGAGAGGTTTGGTTGGAGAGTTAAGACTCACGGTATGTGAAGTTTTTGTTTTTACTTCTTCCTTCCTTTGAGCTTTATTTGACCCTTTTCTTTCGGTAGGGTTTCCTGCTCGTGGAGTTTCTGCTGCATCCATGTCTGCTCTAAAGGTTTCCCTGGCACAGGCCCAGGAGATCATTTCAGGCTCCTCTTCTTCAAAGAGAAAAGCAAGTGGGTCAAAAACCTTAGAAGAGGAGGAGGAAGAGGAGGGCTCTTTAATCCATAGGTCACGCAGAAGGAAGGTGGTCTGACGAATCTACACCTGTCATTGATCCTTCCGTGCCTGAAGCTGAATTTTCTGCCCTTGAGGATGCTACTCCCTCTCCCGTGCGTGAATCTATTGATCTCTAATTCCGTGAAGGTTTCGGTCCTGTTGCTGATGAAGCTCCCCTGGCTATTTTCTCCCCTTCTTCTTTTAGAGAACTCCCCTCTACTATTCTCGTTGTTACTCCTGCTCCCATGACTATTCCTGCTCCTGTCGTTGCTACCGCATATGTCCCTACTTTCGTGCCTTCTGTTGCAGAAGTAGGGTCTTCCAACAGGGAGATGAGGCAGGTGATGATAGAAGTTCCTGCAGAGGGTAGCCTCTTTAAAAAGTCTGGCCAGCCTTATGTATTGGTAAAAAAATAGCTTTACACGTAGCAAGAATATGGATGACTCAACCAACTATGTGGACCAAAGAAAACAGCAAATGTGGAGGTAAAGATACACGGAGGCACGGGATAAAAGAGATACGGTTAGTATACTCTTTCATATAATAGCCACGAGAAAGAGACACAGTTCAAATGAATCTAGACAAAGCAACGGGCAGGTACAAGATTAACTCAACAGGCACGAAATTGATTTATCAACCACGGGAAACCTAATGAAGAAGAAGAGACACGGTCATGACGAATCTGGACACAATAATGGGCAGATTCGAGGATCAACAGTTAATGTCATATACGTTATGTAACTCCTAAAATAACAGTTACGATTCACCATTGTAACGCCTCATTAATGTAATAATTAGTCATTAATGAGCCATCATTACTGGAATCCAAACGTTGTACTAGGAGAATCTCCCTATAAAAGGGAAGAAAATGTAACAAACAAGACAACTGAATTCTCGAATACAAACTATTTTACTTCTCGCATATTGCTATCAATCTATTGTTTCTTTACTTATTATTTCATTCTCTTTTCAATTATCAGTAACCCGAGTTTATCCTAAAATAGCTTTGGTCAAAGGATCTTATTCTTTGTTTAAACAAATTGGTTCCGTTACCGGGAAACTAATAATCATCATTTTCTCTACCAACTGATATCCTTAAAATCATGTCGAATTGCAACAACAACGACAAAATTAACAACGTCAACAACAATGACGATAACAACCAGCAAAGAAATGGAACCCCAGTTCCAACTCCTCCTCGAGGAACTCCATGTGCTTCGAGAGAACCATCCCCTGAAAGAGCTAACAATCGTAACAATAACGAACAACAAGTGGAGCCAGATCAAATAAGGCAAATGATTGTCGAATATGTGGGACAGGCTTTGCAGGAGTTTGCAAGAGGATTACCACAAGTACCTCCAGTACCACCAACACTGCCTCCAAATAATACAATTGTAGTAGAGGATCTGCAAGCGGGGTTAACAAATTTAACCAGGGATGAAACTCTCAATACACCTCTTGAAACACGACCAGGTACGACTAATAATTCAGAATTACAAAATTTATTACTAACCATGCAGAAGCAAATGAAAGAATAGAACAATCGCATCGAGCAAATCCCTGGTGTTCCACCTATTATCAAAGGAATCGATGTGGATAGGTATTCTCAACAACCTTGGAAGCCAAGTGCAGCTCCGTTACCTATACCCAAGAAGTTTAGAATGCCTGATGTTCCCAAATACGATGGAACAACCGACCCACGTGATCACGTGACTGCTTTCACCACTGGAGTAAAAGGCAATGATTTAACAAAAGAGGAAATAGAATCAGTCCTTGTCAAGAAATTCGGAGGAACACTCATGAAAGGAGCCTTAACTTGGTATTCTCTTCTCCCTGAGAACTCTATAGATTCTTTTGCTGAACTTGCAGATTCGTTTATAAAAGCACACTCTGGTGCACAAAAAGTTGAAAAACGAATGGAAGATATATTCAAGATAAAGCAGGGAGACAAGGAATTGCTCTGTGAGTTTGTAGAGAGATTCCAACGGGAAAGAATGCAACTACCGAGGGTGCCTGACAACTGGGCAGCCATGGAATTCACAATTAACTTGAACGAGAAAAGCTTAGAAGCCACGAGGTAACTCAAAGAGAGTCTAAGATAATTCCCAGTCACGACATGGAATGATGTGTACAACAGGTACAGTACTAAACTCAGGATTGAAGAGGATATAATTGCACGATCAAAAGATGAGTAATACCCCAGAACAAGACGCCCAGAATTAGAGAAAAGGTCTGGTAAAAACAAGTATGATCCTTACTTAGGACCCTCGGGACGTGACCTACGTCCCAGGTTCGAAAATACAAGACCTTTGCGAAGAGATACAAACTCATCCTCATCAAGATCCAGGAGAGATCGAGATGAACGATCCCGGGGTATTACCCGAATTGGAGACCATAGCTTTAATGTAAGCAGCACTGAGCTCGTCTCAATACTAAGAAGTATGGGGGACAAAGTTAAATGGCCGAAATAAATGCGTTCTAATCCTAACAGGAGGAACCTCGATCAGTGGTGTGAATTCCACAATGATCACGGCCAGAGAACAATAGATTGCAGATTTTTACAAGGGGAAGTAGAACATCTATTAAAATAGAGCTATTTAACAGATTTGTTTAGTGATAAAGGTAAACAGGCATATATGAAGAACAGGGAGGAGCCACCAAAACCACCCTCCCCAAAACGTACTGTCAATGTCATACATGGAGGATAAGAAGTAAACGGGATAGTCTGCCAGCTAAAATCAAAAGTCACGAGCACCCACGGAAAGCGAGTTCAAGAAGAAACGAGGGAAGATCAAATATATTTTGATGACGCAGATTTTGGTGGATTAATACTTCCACACAATGACGCGCTGGTAATATCCTTACTCATTCATGACACTAACGTTAAAAGGGTGTTGACTGATCCAGGCAGTTCAGTCAATATTATTTTGATAAAAGTCATGGAAGAAATGCTAGTAGAAAACAAAATGATTCCAATGGTTCGAGCCATATCTGGGTTCGACAATTCAACTGTAATAACTAAAGGTGAGATAGAACTCAATACTTACGTTGAAAGAGTCGCCAAAAATGCAAAGTTCCAAGTCATTAATACAGAAATGGCTTACAACGTCATCTTGGGAAGATCATGGATTCATGACATGAAAGCGGTCCCATCTACTTTACATCAAGTGATAAAATTCCCGTCCAAATGGGGAATAAGGCAAATCAGGGGTGATCATCAAACTCGAGGAATATTAATTCAATAACTCTTAACAACAAAAAAGACGCGGAAGAAACAACGAATTGTCAAACAGAGGCTCATCAACAAACAGGTATGGAAAAAACTTCTGATCAGCTACGTACCAAAGAAATAGATATTCCAATAGGTACAGAAGAAGATAATGACGAAACAAATCCTGTAATCATCAAGAATGAGCCAGAACATGCAGACATAGACTCCAGACCAGATTTCATTCGTGAACCAGAAGAAGAAGAACATATCAAAACAACTGCTGAAGAACTCTAGGTTGTTCCCATCTCTGAATAAAAGCCCGAAAGGAAACTTTACATTGGCATAAAATTGTTGGAAAGATTAACTCCAGAACAAAAAGGTATGTTAGTCAATTATTTAAAGGCTAATGAGGATTGTTTTGCATGGTCCCATTTGGCTATGACAGGTATCTCACCAGAAGTGATGACTCATAAATTAAACGAAGATCCATCGTTCGTACCTGTTAAACAAAAGAAACGAAAGCAAGGACCTTTTAAAAATCAAGTGATCGATGAAGAAGTCCAAAAGCTTTTAAATATAGGTTCGATACGGGAGGTATAGTATCCTGACTAGCTAGCTAACACAGTAGTAGTACCTACAAAGAACGACAAATGGCGGGTATGTGTCTATTATACTGATTTAAATAAATCATGTCCTAAAGATTCATTTCCCTTGCCACATATAGATCAAATGATCGATGCAACCGCGGGTCATGAATTGTTAAGCTTTTTAGATGCATATTCTGGTTATAACCAAATCAAAATGGACCCCTTGGATGAAGAAAAGACTTCCTTCATTAATAACCGGGGGACCTATTGTTATAATGTTATGCCTTTAGGGTTAAAAAATGCAGGTGCCACTTATCAAAGGTTAGTGACAAAAATGTTCCAAGAACATTTGGGCAAAACAATGGAGGTTTACATCGATGATATGCTTGTAAAATCAACACAAGCAGTAGATCATCTACAACATCTCTCTATCACTTTTGATATCTTACGCAGGTACAATATGAAACTCAACCCGGAAAAATGTGCCTTCGGAGTACAATCTGGTAAGTTTTTGGGATTCCTTGTGTCTAACAGAGGAATAGAGGTAAATCCAGCACAGATAAAAGCTATAGAAGAAATACCTGAAATCTTGAGAAATAAAAAAGAAGTCCAAAGATTGACAGGAAGAATAACAGCTCTAGGGAGATTTATTTTTAAGTCCTCCGAAAAAAACTTTAAATTCTTTGCAATTCTTAAAAAGCAAAATCAGTTCGAATGGACTGAAGAATGTCAACAGGATTTAAAAGACTTGAAGGTCTCCTTGTCAAAACCACCATTACTATCAAAGCCAAAAGAAGGAGAAAGATTATACATCTACCTGGCTGTCTCAGAAATTGTCGTATGTGCAGTACTGGTAAGAGAAGAAAGAGGTAAACAATCTCCCATTTATTATGTAAGAAAAACTTTACTAGATGCTGAGACTAGATATCCACATCTAGAAAAATTAACTTTAGCATTAATAATGGCATCAAGAAAATTGCGTCCTTATTTTCAATGTCATCAAATTACTATCGTAACTTCATATCCTTTAAGGAATATTTGGCATAAACAAGAACTGTCAGGGAGATTAGCCAAATGGGCCATAGAATTAAGTGAACATGTTATAACATATCAACCTAGAACTGCAATTAAGTCACAATTATTGGCCGACTTTGTAGCTAACTTTAGCAGTAATATTAATCCTGAAGTAGAAAAGGAATTACAACTCTTCAATGGTATAAACCCACGACAGTGGACCCTATTTACAGATGGTTCTTCTAATATTAAAGGAGCAGTATTAGGTATTGTACTAATATCACCCACGGGTGAAAAGATACGGCAAGCAATCAAATGCTATCCAATAACTAACAATGAAGCAGAGTACGAGGCTGTTATTGCAGGTTTAGAATTGGCACGAGAGTTTTTAATTGAACAAATCGAAATCAACAGCGATTCACAACTGGTGGTAAACCAAATGCAGGGGACTTACATCGCTCGGGAAACTCGAATGCAACAGTACCTAGAAAAGACACGAGAACTTGTGAGACAGTTCAAAATGTGGAAAATAATACAAATACCTAGAGAACAAAATGCTAAAGCAGATGCATTGGCCAACCTCGCAGTAGTTACGAACGTAACCAATAAAGACAACACTATCGTCGTACACTTCTTCCATTCGACAATCGATCAAAACAAGAATGAGGTATCTTTCAATAATTTAACTTGGGATTGGAGAAACAAAATTCTTAACTTTTTGCAGAACGGTACCGTGCCTGAAGACAAAAAAGTAGCTCAAGCGCTCTGTCGCAAAGCAACGAGATACAGTCTAGTTCACAGCACCTTGTACCGCAAAATGTTTGGAGGACCCCTAGCTAAGTGCCTCGGACCTAACAAGACGGAGTTTGTGATAAGAGAAGTCCATGAGGGACACTGTGGAAATCACGCAGGTGCAAGATCTTCTGTAAAAACCTTAATCAGAGCAGGATACTACTGGCCTAAGATGGAAGAAGACGCGGAGAATTTCATATCAAAATGTGACAAATGTCAGCGGTTCGCCAATAATATTCACCGACCAGCAGAATTGTTACATTCTATTATATCACCATGACCCTTCATGAAATGGGGAATGGATATAGTAGGACCTCTTTCCCCAGCTAAAGGTCAGGTACGGTTCCTACTTGTACTTACTGATTACTTCACAAAATGGGTAGAAGCAGAAGAATTCAAACAAGTGCGGGAAAAGGAGGTTAAGAGTTTCTTATGGAGAAATATAACATGCCGGTTCAGAATTTCAAAGGAGATCGTGTGTGATAATAGCCCACAATTTATAGGCTCTCAAATCACAAAATTCTTCGACTGCTGGAAAATCAAACGGATCGCATCAACACCATATCATCTCGTAGCTAATGGACAAGCAGAATCCACGAACAAAATCATCATCAACAATATAAAGAAGCGGTTAGTTAGAGCTAAAGGCAATTGGCCCGACGAATTACCAACGGTGTTATGGGCATACAGAACTACATCAAAAATAGTTACGGGAGAAAGTCCTTTCGCACTCGTTTATGGCTCAGAGGCATTAATACTCGTAGAAATTGGCGAACCAAGTCTGAGAGTGACGACAGCTACGGAACAAACGAATGATGTTGAACTCCAAACCAATTTAGACCTGCTCGAGTCACGAAGAGATGCGGCCTTAATACGGATGGAAGCTCAAAAGAAAATCATAGAATGCTACTACAACCGCAAAGCTCATCTCAGATATTTCAAAATTGGGGACTTTGTACTTAAAAAGGTCTTCCAGTCAACAAAGGAAGCAGGAGCTGGCAAACTAAATCCAAACTGGGAAGGTCCCTATAAGGTCCGAGGCATAGTAGGGAAAGGCGCATACGAGTAGGAAGCCATGGACGACAGGATTCTACCAATAAGCTGGAACGCCATCCACCTGAAGAAGTACTACTTCTAAGGAAAAGAAGTACTCCCGGTCAGGTATCGCATGATCGATTTTATCTTTGAATATTTAAACTTTACTAACTTTTTTAGATGATAGGCAAAAAGCTAACCCATCACCAGATGATGACATTAGACCTGCAAAGACGCGAGGAAATAACACAATTCCCGGTCTAGGGTTACACTTTCTGATGGATATTTTAAAGGGTTAAGCAGTTATCATCTAAACAAAGTATATACCTTCGAGTCCGGAATGTTTTCCTTTTTCAGGGAAAGGACCACAAAGAAGGAAGAATCAAGTGCTCGAGATCTCATTCTTCAACGCTCAAACACTTGGGGGACTATATAATATGGAAGGCCAAAATGAAGCAAAAGACTACCAGAAGTCAGAATGCTCGAGCCTAAAAGAACCATTCACCCAACAAGTCAAGTGATACAAGCAAAAGAATTGAAAACTCCGGCATAAGAATTACGAAAGCCTACTCTGAAAACCCTCGAACCATGTTCAGGTTAGAAGGCAAAATATTAGCTACGAAGAAGAAATTTACATCTCTTATACAATAAAAAACTGTTACATCAAAAACAGTTAGGGATAGAAGATCATCATCATTGTACTTAGCCAAAACTGTTGGTAATCAAACCAGTTATGAAATCTTTGTAATCAAATAAAAAACTGTTATTCAAATAAAATAGTTACAGATGAAAGATCAAAACCCTTGTATATATTCTCAAAACTGTTATCAAATAAAACAGGTACGGATTACAATACATTTCTCTCGTACTTACAACCATTTCAAATAAAACAGTCATGGGAAAAACCCAATACTTACAAAAACTGTTACTAATGAAAAATAGTTACTTCCTTGTATTAACTCGAAAAAACTGTTATCTACTAAAAACAGTTACTAAATACAAGTGATTATCAAATCTGTTAAAACAAAACAGTTGCAACATGAGTTTTAGATGACAAACATAACACATGTAAAATATTGTGAAAGTTCAAGCAAAAACCTCTCACAAAAATATTCTTAAACATGTGAAAAATTCCTATCAATCTATTGCATTCTCAATGAAGTTGAGACATCTTCTTCATTAAAATATTAAAAGGGCTCTAATTCATAAACAAAGCCTCTTATAAACAGAGGCTAAAAAGCTTATACTACACCCATCATAAAAGGGTTCAAAGTAAAGCACGCATCTTTATGCAAAGAAAGCTTAGAGGTACGAACAGAAACCTCACAAAAGCAACACAAAGCAATAGACTTGAGTAAAGAGTAAGGCTCAAACTCATAACAAAAAGTCTCAAAAATATTGATATAAAAACGGCTAAGTTAAAAACTAAGTACTAAACTAGTACTTAGCCGCATAGATATATACATTTTTGCCCCTAAATTGTTAATTGGGAACTTTAGAAGTTTCAAATTTACTCCCGATGGAGCTGGGAGTAAATACACCAATCCAATAAAAAGGAAAAAAACAAGGGTGACTAAAAGTCTTCATTCTCTAGGAGGAGGAGGAGAACCAGCTTCTTCTGAAGAATCGTCCGCTTCTTCCTGGGCTTCATCAGCTGGAGAGAGATCAAAACCTTGCAGAGTCTTCTCCATAGATTCTCTAGATTTTGCAATCTAAGCATCAAGGTCAAAGCCTTTTCGACTCATTTCCAACAATGTATCATGGCGAGCACTCATATATGCCGTACTCACGTCAACAACTGTTGATTCTTCAAGGTCACCATAGTCCCTTGACCAAGCCTGAATCTCGCCCTTCAAATTATCATTCTCAGTCTCAGTGACTTCCAAGGCAACCTTTAGAGATGCAATTGATTCTTCCAAAGTCTGAACCTTCATTTGAGCTTCAGGGAGATCCTCCTGAACCTGGGAGAGATTACACACAAGCTCACCAGAATATTCCTCTTTCTCCCCCAACATGTGTTTCAGGTACCGGATTTCCTCCGTAGCTTTTGACAGTTGTTCAGCAAATGAAGATTCAAGAACATCTTTATCCTTATTGACCTGGCTGAAAGAAGCTTTCTCCACTGCCAGCTCTACCTTAACAACCTTCAATTTCTCATTCAAGGTATCTCTCTCATCCTCTAAAGCTCCCATCTCTATTCGAAGACTGTCGTACTGTGCTTTAATGTCATTGAGACCACGGAACACCTTCAACTCATTTTCATAATTGGAAACTCTCTTCATAAGCTCCAAACCAATAAGGTGCGTATGCAAAAACAATAAAACAATCAAATGTGTTAAACTGTTAATTAAAGAACAACATGTGTGCAAAAGTCTTCCAAAGTACATACCTTTAAGGAGTTGTGCACCACCTCATTGGCCCAAGTAAGAGTTGCGCGGCTATCAAGCTTGGCCCTCTCCTCAGAGCCAATTAAAGGCTTAAGTCATACCTCTGGCTCACCAGTCTTCTTGAAGAGGCTTCCACCGGCTGGAACCTCAATTGTAACGCTTCTCATCCCCCTGCTGGAAGACCCTTCTTCTATAACAGAAGGCACGAAAGCAGGGACGGAAGGGACAGCGGAAAAGAGAGAGAGACCGGAAGCTAAAGAAGCCGCGGGCACTTCGATAGAGACATACGGAAAAGAAACTGAAGAAATAACAGGTATGGGAGGAGGAACAACAACCATAGAGTGAGGAGCAGGAACGGCAGCAAAACCTGGATAGATGGTAGCCAGGGGAACATCATCAGGGTCTATTTCAAAACCTTCATGAAATAGACGCTCGGCAGGATCTCGAGTTGGGGACTGGGATTGATCACCAGAAGAAGAAGGCCTGATTGCCAACACGGAAGAAAGAGGCACGGGAGTAGACTCATCGTCAGAAACTACCCGCCTTCTTCTCGATCGGTGCACTAAAGCACCCTCTTCTTCATTCTCATCTTCTCCTCCAAAGAGAGAACCTTGAACCTTTCTTTTTGAAGCACTAGCTAAGACATTCTGGACATGAGATAACGACATCTTCGGAAGCAATGAAGATGCCCCACGGGCAGAAAACCCTATCAAAAAAGAGAAAGAATTAAACAAAATTCAGGTAAGGAAAGAAAAGAGAAAAACTCTACTTACCATGAGTCTTGACAATCCATTTATACTTTGTGGAAAAGTACTTCCAGGATCTTTCCTCGGTAGGAGCAGCAGTAAACATTCTTTCTACCCAACTACGAATATCGGAGACATTCTCGACAATATTCATAGTTGTTGAAAACAAGAGGAAAACAGATGCGGTGTTAAAAACATAATACAACTTTATGTAAAGAAGACAGGTGCGAACCAAAGTACTTACGTGCACGGTTCCACTTCTCAGGGAAGAAAAGATTATTTTCACCCACTAGAACAGCAGTGGGAACAACAACGTACCTCAGATACCAACCTCTGTCTTTATCATCATCAGGGGTTACTAAAACTCTCTTACTCCGAGCAGCCAGAGTAAAAATCCCTTGACAAAATAGAGCAGGTGAATACAAATGCATCAGATGATGAAAGGTGAAAGGAACGGAAACTTTTGAAGCCAAAACTCTTAGACAAGAAACAACACACCATACTAAGGGACCAACCTGTCCTAGGAAAATATAGAAAAAACGGCAAAATTCTATGATAACAGGGTCAACAGGAGGTTGAAATCCTAATGTGAAAGGGTAAGTATAGACATAAGAAAAACCCGTCTTGTAAGACGTGATTCTTTGGATATTACTTGGCACAAGAATGGGAACGTTAGACTCCCAGGAGAATTCCCTATGAACAACAGTAATATGACCTACAGTAACAATGGTAGCGTATTTCTCTACACTATCTAAAGAAGAAGCTTGTTCGGCGATGGAAGAATTTACTTCTGGAAAAACTATCTCAGCAGGAATGATTTCGTCAACTCTGGGTTCACAAATATCATCCTTGTTCGTAGAAACAGAATGAGAGGATCTACCTCTAGGAGAAAAAAAAGACCTACTAGAAGAAGGAGAAACTAAAGGAGATGAAGAACCTCTAGTGAAAACAGATCCTAAACTCCTCAATCGACCACCTCTCCAGCTCCTAGATGAAGCAGAAGAAGGAGACGCCAAAGTTTCAACATTGATAACCTTTTTAGGTCGACCAGATGAAGACATATTTATGCAAGCTAAGGAAAATTTCTTCACCAAGGAAAAATCAAATTATAGAAGTGTTTCGTGAAAGAGAAAGAAAGAAGACGATTATTTATACCTAATGGCAAACGTCAAAGCATGGAAAAGTAATGATGGAAAGTCATAATTAAGAATGTCACTTCAGAACTGATGCGGCGAATTGTTGCAGAGCCAATCAAATACAAACACGTGGAAGAAGCATTAAATAGAAGTAATACACGATGAATGCGTTCAATAAAGGATACAATGTCTCGGAACAAAGCGGCGTCAAAATATTCCCGCCATAAATGTGTATCCACTTACCAAGTATTATACGCCAAATACATGGCAAGTGGGGGGACTATCTGTATTGGTAAAAAAATAGCTTTACACGTAGCCAGAATCTGGATGACTCAGCCAACTATGTGGACAAAAGAAAACAACACATGTGGAGGTAAAGATACACGGAGGCACGGGATAAAAGAGATATGGTTAGTATACTCTTTCATATAATAGCCACAAGAAAGAGACATGGTTGAAATGAATCTAGACAAAGCAACGGGCAGGTACAAGATTAACTCAACAGGCACGGAATTGATTTATCAACCACGAGTATATCAGCAACAGGAAACCTAATGAAGAAGAAGAGACACGGTCATGACGAATCTGGACACAATAATGGGCAGATTCGAGGATCAACAGTTAATGTCATATACGTTATGTAACTCCTAAAATAACAGTTACGATTCGCCATTGTAACGCCTCATTAATGTAATAATTAGTCATTAATGAGCCATCATTACTAGAATCTAAACGTTGTACTAAGAGAATCTCCCTATAAAAAGGGAAGAAAATGTAACAAACAAGACAGTTGAATTCTCGAATACAAACTATTTTACTTCTCGCATATTGCTATCAATCTATTGTTTCTTTACTTATTATTTCATGCTCTTTTCAATTATCAGTAACCCGAGTTTATCCTAATATAGCTTTGGTCAAAGGATCTTATTCTTTGGTTAAACACCTATGTGTGGTTGAAACTGTTGATAGGTCCGACAGAGAGAGCTAAGCTGTACAGCCGCAGTTCCCTTACATGGGCTAATGAGATCGTGCATACTTCTTTAAAGGTAAAATATATTTCCTTTCGTTCATTCTTGTAAATATACTTGCCGTATATAATTGATTTCCTTTTGTAGATCAATCTTATAGGCACAGAGCTTATGAAGAGGGTTTCTCATACAGAGCAGGAAGTAAATGAGTTGCGTGTTGAAGCAAATAACTGGAAAGAGCAGTATAAAAGCTTACGACTTGACATGAAGGTTGTAGAAGAAGAGAAATGTACCTTGGAGCAGCAAGTGAGGGTTATGACAACAAAGTTGGACATTGAGAAGGCATCTTCTTATCAGGTAGGCAAAGGTAAGAATGTCCTTGAGTCCTCATTCGCAAAGCAGCTATCTCGTGCCTCTGAAGAGATCAGGAGCTTGAAGGCCTTATTGGACCAAAAGGAGGAGTATTCAGGCGAACTTGTTCAATCAATTACCCAGACCCAGGAGGATCTCTGCAACTCTTTGGAAAAAGTTCAATTCATGGAAAGGTCTCTCGCTCCTTTAAAGGCCTCTAATGATGCTTCCGTGGCTGAGAGGGATGAATTAAGAGCTGAGGTTGAGATGTGGGAGAAAGAGTACGAAGCTCTTGAAGACAAGGCAGCTGTTGATGTCAGTTTGGCATATATGAATTCTCATCTCGACACATTGACTGAAATGAGCCGAGAGGGTTTTGACCTTGTGATGACCCAAAAGGTCATCCTGTGTAACCTTAGCTAAAACTGTGTTTCGAGGCCCCGAAAGCCTCCGTTAATATCACCTCGATATGCATGCGCAACCCGGACGCGTAGCCGGGAAGCCTTTATGTGGAAATTTGATAATAAGTTAAAATTATATAAATAATTTGGATAAAGTTGATTTTGGTCAACATTTTTGGTAAACGGACCCAGACCCGTGATTTGACGGTCCCGGAGGGTCCGTAGGGAAATATGGGACTTGGGCGTATACCCGGAATCAAATTCCGAGGTCCCAAGTCCGAGAAATGATTTTTTAAAGAAAATTGTTTTCTGAAAACAATAAAAGCTTTTCAAAATGAACTTTGATGTGAAAACTGCATTACCGGGCCTATATTTTGGTTCCGGAACCCGGAACAGGTTTAATATGGTTATTATGAGTTGTCTGTAAAATTTGGTGAGAAACGGACTTGGTTTAATGTGTTTCGGATCAAAAATGGGAAACTTTAGAAGTTTATGAAGTTTGAGAGAATTCTATAGATTTTGGAGGTTAATTCATTGTTTTTGATGTTATTTTAGTGGTCTAATTACTTGAATAAGTCCGTAGGATGTGTATGAGGGTGGGTGTGTATTTGGTTTTGAGCCCCGAGGGCTCGGGTGAGTTTCAGGTAGGTGTCGGGGTGCAAAATTATTGGAAAAATCTGGTGTATTTTGCTGGTTTATGGTGTCTGAGAATTTGTGCTATGCGATCGCATAGGTTTCCCCACGATCGCATAGCGTAGTGCGAGGGGGGGGGTATTTTGACCCTATGCGATCACATAGACCCTTCCGCGATCGCATAGGGTATAGGTAAGTTGGGTGGGGGCCGGGTAAAATGCTCTCTGCGATCGCACTAGGCCTTCCGTGATCGCACAGGCCTATAGTAGGCCTCTTCTCTGCGGTCGCGTAGTAGGGGATCCATGAAGCTCTGCGATCGCAGAGCACTAATTTTGCCCAGTTATTTAATTGCTCCAAAAACAGAACACACTTACGGGAATTTCACATTTTTCACTCTTTGCTTCTTCTCCAAACCCCATTGACGACTTCCAAGCTAGTTTTCCTCCATAACCACTTGGGTAAGTGATCCTAACTTTAATCTCTTCCATTTTCCTTCATCAATCACTAGAATCTAGGTCTAATAACATTAAATCAAGGTAGAAATTAGGGGTTTTGGGTAGAGTTAGGGTTTATGAAATTTTTGGGAATCCAACCTTGTTTTGGGGTCGGATTTCAAAACAAATTGTATATCGGGGCTTGTGGGGGAATGGGTTATCGGGTTTTGGTCCGAACCTCGAGTTTGGACCAAGCAGGCCCGGGGTAGAATTTTGGTATTTTTGGAAGAATGACGGAAAATGTATAATTAGGCTTTGGAATTGGTTTATTGAGTAATTATTGATGTTAATAAGTCAATTATGTCTAGATATTATCGTTTCGGAGTTGGATTCGAGAGGAAAGGCTGTGATTGAGGCTTGACTTGCATTTTTGGAGCCGAGGTAAGTGTTTGGCCTAACCTTAGCTTGAGGGAATAGGTATAGAGTCTTATTTGCTATGTGTAATTCATGTCCAACGTATAGGTGAGGTGACGAGTACCTATATGTTGTGGTCAAGCATGCCCGTGAGTCAAATGTGATGAATTATATCGTGTTCCTGATATTCTCTATGCTATGAATAATTGGTGATTTAGAAGTGATACATTGATGTTGTTTCATGACGTGGGAAGTTATTGATTAATTGTTCAGTTGAGGATTTTTATTGTTGAAATTATGCCTATGAGAGAGATTGGTTATAGTTGAGTCCCTTGCCGGGACGATAGAATTTTGTTGGTTATTTATGCACATTTAGAACTTCTTATTGTAAACCTTTATGTTGAATTGTTGTTTCTGTGTACATTAAGCACGAGGGGACATTTCGTGCCCAGTGGTTGTGAGGCTATGCACGAGGGGACATTCCGTGCCGAGTGACTTTATTATTTATGCACGAGGGGACATTCTGTGCCGAGTGATTGTGAGGCTATACACGAGGGGACATGCCGTGCCTTTTGCTGCTTATTTAATTGGTTCGAGATGTTAATTCCTGTCTTACTTCTACATTTCAGTTATTATCTTGTTCTGCTGCTTTGGTAATTTGTTGCCCCTTTATCCCCAGCATGTTCTCCCCGTACCTATATTTACTTGTTTATTTCCGTTATTATTTTCTATTTGAGTATAAAATTGCAAAGGTATGAATTGTTGTCGGTCCTAGCCTCGTTACTACTTCGTCGAGGTTAGTCTCGGCACTTACTCAGTACATGGGGTCGGTTGTACTGATGCTACAGTTGCACTTCTTTATGTTGTGCAGATTACGCAACCGGACCCGGTGGACATATACGGAGGGAGTATCCTTCAGTCCATTTAGGAGACATCAAGGTAGACCCGCAGGCGTTCGTGGTCCTGGCGTCACCTTTTACCCTTCTCCTTCAGTTCTGTCTTATTTTTATAGTTCGAAGACAGTTATATGTATTTATTTTTCAGACCCTTTGTATTTAGTAATCTCATAGACAGTTCGTGAGTTAGTGACACCAGTTATGGGTTATATTTACGGGATTTATTTTGTAGCTTGTTATATAGTTTTGAAATTAGTTAACTTTCATATTGTTAATCACAGTTGACTTAGCTATCTTGTTCATTTGAACTGTTAATGAGTTTATTTATTCAAAACATTGGCTTGTCTGGCGGGTTCAACGTTAGGCGCCATCACGGCCTGAAGGTGGGATTTTGGGTCGTGACAGACCTTAATGCTGAAATTGCAAAAATCAAGGAGACCAATGAGAAGTCTCAACAAGGTCAAAATCTCTCTTCACCTGAAGGTGAGGCTCCTGCTGCTCAAGTCTCTTCATCCCAAGTTGCTCCTCCTGCCAGTGAAGTCAATCCCCCATCTGGAGAAGTTTAAGATGTTGGTTCCTCTTTTTTTTTCTTGTTTCAATTGGTGGTTACCCCCAGTCCCATCAGGGGTAAATTTGGATCCTTTAAGTCCCCAAATGAAAACTTAGGGTCACCTCAATGTATAAAACTTAATACGGCTAAGTATAAGTTAATACTTAGTTTACTTAGCTGTTAATCTATTAATGCAAGTTTGACTTTAATTTCTGCCGAGTTTTTGTTTCACTCTTTAAGTCTTTTGCATGCTTTATTTTTGAGGTTTAGGTTTTACCTTTGAGTTTTGCATATAAAATGCTTTAGATTATCCATACATTTTCGTAGTAGGCTCGGTTTATGAAAGAGGGCCATTTTTTTCTCGACACTTAATGAAGAAGACGTCTCAACTTCATAATGGTGTAAGAATGCAATAGAGAGATAGGAATTTCTCACATGTTTCTCTTTAGCAATGTCTTTTTAAAGAAAGTTTTTGTGTTGAACTTTCATAACATTTCACATGTGTTTGCGTTTTGTCTAAAACTCATGTTGCAACTGTTTCCTTTTAATAGGTTTGATGTAAACTTGTATTTCGTAATTGTTTTCTTGTGTAACAATTTTTTCGAGTTAATACAAGAGAATATTGTTTTTTGTTTGTAACAATTTTTATAAAGGTATGGGTTTTTACCCGTAACTGTTTTTATTGACAACAATTTTCAGTAAATACGAGGGTAATGCTTTTTCATTCGTAACCTTTTTTATTGATAACACTTTCTTGTATGAGTACAAAGATTTCATAATTGTTTTTAGTTACAACAGTTTTCTAAATAAGTACAAAGATGTGCACTTCTCCCTCGTAACTAATATTTTTCCTTTTAACCTGAACGTTTGTTTATATTTATGAACATGTTCGAAGGTTTTTAAATCAGGCTTTGTGTTTTCAGTCTTTGGCTCTTTTGATTCTGCTCGTATCACTTGACTCGTTGGGATGATGGATCTTCAGGCTCGAGCTTTGACTTTTTGATAGTCTTCTTCGCTTCGTCTTTGCCTTCCTTACTGTATAGTACCCCAAGTGTTTGAGTTTTGAAGAATGAAATCTCGAGCACTTGACTAATTCTTCCTTGTGGTCCTTTTCCTCAAAAGGAAAAACATACGGGACTCGAAGGTATATAGTTATTAGATGATGACTGCTTAACCCTTTAAAATGTCCATCAGAAAGTATAACCCTAGATCGGGAATTCAGTTATTTTCTCGCGTCTTTGCAGGTCTAATATCATCATCTGGTGATGGGTTAGCTTTTTACCTATCATCTAAAACGGTTAGTAAAATTTAACTGTACAAATATGAAATTGAACGTAGTGATACCTGACCGGGGGTATTCCTTTTCCTTAGAAGTAACACTTCTTTAAGTGGATGGCGTTCTAAATGGTTGGTAAGATCCTGCCATCCATGGCTTCTAACTCATAAGCGTCTTTTCCTGCGATGCCTCGGACTTTGTAGGGTCCTTCCCAATTTGGATTCATCTTTCCCACACCGGCTTCTTTTGTTGACTGGAAAATGTTTTTGAGAACAAAGTCCCCAATTTTGAAATATCTGAGGTGAGCTTTTCGGTTGTAGTATCGTTCTATGATTTGCTTTTGATCTGCCATACGTATTAGCGCATCTTCTCTTCTTTGCTCGAGCAAGTCTAGATTGGTCATTAACTCGTTGTTGTTTGCATCCTCTGTGGCTATTGTAAACCTTATGCTTGGTTCGCCAATCTCCACCGGTATTAAAGCTTCTGAGCCATAAATAAACGTAAACAGAGTATCTCCCGTGGCTGTTTTTGAAGTCGTTTTGTAAGCCCAAAGCACTGCCGGTAAGTGATCAGGCCAATTTCCCTTGGCTTTCTCCAACTGTTTATTTAGGTTGTTAATAATGACTTTGTTTGTCGATTCAGCTTGCCCATTAGCCACGGAGTGATATGGTGATGAAGTAATTTGTAACGACCTGACCGGTCGTTTTGGAGAGTTAGCGCCCCGATCCCCTGATAATTGTTCCTCCCATGTCTTATTAGGTTAATGGAACGAGTCGGAGCGTTGAGTGATGAAAATTGGAGTGTTTTTGGACATATAGTCCTTTAAGGTGAGCTTTAACCTTAGAAATTGGGCCAGAGTGGGAGCTGTGTGAAGACGGATCTGGAATGGAAATCCGTCGACTCCGTTAGCTCCGTTGAGTGATTTCGGGGTTGGGAACGTGTTCGGAATGTGTTTTTGCGGCGAGACGTAGGTTTANAGTCGATTCGGATGTTTAACGGGGAGTTTTGGGACTTTGCAAGCAGCTGAACCAGATCCTCTTCTGGTGTTCCGCACCTGCGATGGAATCTCCGCAGGTGCGAGCTCGCAGAAGTGACCCCCCTAGCTGCAGGTGCGAAGTGTGAGGAGTCTTCCCAGGGTCCGCAGGTGCGAAGGAACTTCCGCAGGTGCGGAAACGCACCAACGTCAAAAGACCCGCAGGCGCGACCTCTGTCCAGCCTAAATGAATCCCGCAGCTGCGATTGGGTTTCCACAGGCGCGGAGCCGCACCAGCGACCAGCCAGCCGCAAGTGCGATCCCAGAGGTTTTAAATGAAATCCCGCACCTGCGATGATATTTCCGCAGGTACGGTTAAAGGGACCGCTGGTGCGGAAATCCCTGTTCATATTCTAAGAATCCGAGGGTTATGTTATTTCACCATTTTTGAGTTGTGGGAGCTCGGGAGAGGCGATCTTTGAGAGGATTTTCACGTGGGTAATCGAGGTAAGTGATTTTCTACCACCATAGGTTAATTTCCGCGTTCCTAATCTTAAATCCCACCCTTAAAGTCATGATTTTGAGTTAAAATTAGGGGGAAATGGAAAAAACTTCTTAGACCTAATTTTGGGGTTTTGATTGGGTAATTGACCTCCGATTTGAGAGATTTTCATATGGTTAGACTCGTGAGCGAACAAGGGTTCAGAAAATATAAATTTTTCCCGATTCCGAGACGTGGGCCCGAGGGGCGTTTTTCTAATTTTGCGTATTAGTTCTGAATTAATTAGTTATTTCAATTTCTTGAATTTATATTTACGTTATCCCATCGAATTGAATAGATTTGGGCCACCCGGAGTTGGATACTCGGGGCAAGAGAGTGATTAGCGGTTTTCTTGAGGAGTGTCATCGCATCCTTCGTACCATGGGTATTTTGGAGATAAGTGGGGTCTCTTTCACTACTTTTCAGCTGAGAGGAGCAGCCTATCAGTGGTGGCGTGCATTTGAGCTTAGTAGTCCGGACGAGGCAGCCTCACTTACTTGGGCTCAGTTTTCAGAGATGTTTCTACTTGAGTTCGTTCCTCAGAGTCTCAGGGATGCTTGGCGTGCGGAGTTTGAGAAGCTACGCCAGGGTACTATGACCGTGTCTGAATATGCGGTCCGGTTTAGTAACTTGGCACGACATGCATCAGCTTTGGTATCTACTGTCAGAGAGAGAGAGAGTTCGTCGTTTTATTGAGGGACTCCATCCTAGCATTCATACCAGTATGGCCAGGGAGTTGGAGACTGATATCACTTACCAGCAGGTCGTGAGCATTGCTAGGAGGATTGAGAGTATGCTGACCCGGGACAGAGAGGAGAGAGATGCCAAGAGGTCTCAAGAGACGGGTCATTTCTCAGGAGCTCGTGCATCAGCAACATGCTATGGTAGGGGTTTTGTGAGTCGCCCGGTACATTCAGCTCTTCCAGCAGCCAGTGGTATTCCAGCACCTCCTAGACCTCGGGAGCCTTATTATGCACCACCAGTATCTCAGGCGCCTCCTGCTCGAGGTGCTATCACCGGCCAGTCCATCAAGCCAGTTCAGAGTCAGCAGCCACGCCCTCAGAGGGGTTGTTTTGGATGTGGTGACCCTCTTCATGTGATCAAGGTTTCCCTAGAGTTAGGAGGGGTGTACATCCAGAGACTTATCAGGTACCACGTCTGCCACCAGGTCCCCCAGCCATACTTCCAGCCCCATCTGCTGCCCCACCATCTCAGGCAGCTCGAGGTGGAGGTCGGGAAGGACGAGGTCGTCCTAGATGGGGAGGTCAGGCCAGATACTATGCCCTTCTATCTCGGATCCGAGGCCATTGCTTCAAACTCGGTTATCACATGTATTGTTCCCGTTTGTCATAGGGATGCATCGGTATTATTTGACCCAGGTTCCACCTATTCATATGTATCATCTTATTTCACCTCTCATTTGGGGATATCTCGGGATTCTTTGAGTACCCCCGTATATGTTTCTACTCCTGTGGGAGATTCTCTTGTTGTGGACCGCATATATCGGTCATGTTTGATTTCTATCAGTGGTTTTGAGACCAGGGCTGATTTATTTTTACTCAGTATGGTAGATTTCGATGTTATTTGGGCATGGACTGGTTGTCGCCCCACTATGCTATTCTTGATTGTCACGCCAAGACCGTGACGCTGGCTATGCCAGGATTACCGAGGTTAGAGTGAAGGGGTTCTCTAGAGTATACTCCTCATCGAGTCATTTCTTTTCTTAAGGCTCAGCGGATGGTTGCAAAGGGGTGTGATGCTTATTTGGCCTATGTGAGAGATGTTAGTGCCGACACCCCTACAGTTGATTCAGTCCCAGTTGTGAGGGATTATCCCGATGTTTTTCCAACTGACCTTCCGGGTATGCCACCCGACAGAGACATTGACTTTTGCATTGATTTATTGCCTGGCACTCAGCCTATTTCCATTCC
>ML258670.1:10603-44802 GCA_005239495.1 Nicotiana undulata | reverse complement strand
ATATATATATATATATATATATATATATATATATATACATTTTCAGAAAGAGAAACCTTCAAATATAGTTCCTTCAAAATAAATGCTTTTCAAATATACTTCCCCAATAAATGCTTTCCAAACAACATTTTTTGCAAGACAAATGTTTTCCAAATATACCTTTGAAATAAAAGTCTTTCAGACATAGTTTTCTTCAAGGTAAATGTTTTTCAGCTATACTTTTCAATAAATATCTTTCGATCATAATCTCTTCAAGATAAATCTACCGGAACTCCGTCCGTAGCTCAGAATTTGTCATGCAGTATAGGGGAATCTCCCGGAATACGTCTGTAGTCCCAAAATAAATATGCAGTGCTGGGGGATCTACCGGAATACGTCTGTAGTCCCAAAGTAAATATGCAGTAAAAGGGAAAGCTCCTAGAATACGTCTGTAGTCCCAATTTAAATATGCAATATAGGGGGAAAGCCCCTGGAAGACGTCCGTAGTCCCAATTTAAATATGCAGTACAGGGGGAAAGCTCCCAGAATACGTTCGTAGTCCAATTTAAATATGCAATGCAGCCAACAAAGAGAAAAACTAGAACACGACAGAAACATCGTACATTTCCACAACAAGCACAAAAGCAACAAAAGACAGGAATGCCAAGTACGACGAGCAAATCAACACAAGAATTTGAATCACAAGAATGGTAAAACTCACGTATAAGAAGTAGCCACTGAAGGGAAATCCAAGCACAAAGAGAAAACAGTATAACGAGGGGAAAACAAGAAAATATAGCAGCGATTCTCAATATTCAAGTTCACAACAAAAAGAAACCAAATCATCCCGGCAAGGGAGAACAACTATAACCAATCTCGCTTAGATAATTAGCTTCACAGAATAAAACCCAGCTTGAACAATGCTCAGTAATAGGCCACACCAAAGGGATACCATCAACATGGGTGATTATCAACCAAACCTAAGTAGCAATTAAGGAAAAATCATATAAATCACAGTATGTGACTCACGGGTATGCTTGACACCAACGAATAGATATCCCAATTATGGCTATACAATTATAGGGCTAGATAATACTAATTCTAGTCAATTAGACAGTTTATGAAGAAAATATAGCATGATGGTAGAAGAGGTAAAATATTCAGTTAAGCCAATTAAAATCAAATAAACAACAAGGGAAAACTAAAAGCAATAAAAATCTAATTTAAGCCGGAACAGATGAAACTAGCAACCAAAAACTTGATCATGGCAGTTACAACTTGATACACAGGAAATATAAGGACTTAAGAATCCTAAAAAGACCGACCTATTTGAAAATAAGTCTGAGTACGCACTCGTCACCTCGCGTACACGAGCAACAATCAACATAGAAAACTCAAATCCTAAGGAGTAATTCCCCCACACAAGGTTAGGAAAGATGCTTACCTCGAAGACGACAGCCCGGTAATCTAAAATGGACTTCTCGGGTGAAAAGACCTCCGGAGGGCTCAAATCCAACTAGAACAACTTCAAAACACACATAAAACTTATAAGGTACTATTCCGAACAATAAAGTTTCGATCTTTACAATAATATAAAAATTGACCCAAAAGTCGACCCCTAGGCCCGCACCTCGGAACTTGTCAAATTTTACAAAATCTTAATACCCATCCCAATACGAGTTCAACCATACAAATTTTATCCAATTCCGATACCATTTGGTCCCTCAAATCACGATTTTTCATTTTAGAAATTTTCTTTCAAAACCAACATTTTCCTCAACTCAAAAACAAATTAAATGATGAAAATAAAGATACAATCATGGAATATGTTTAATTCTAGTTGAAGAACACTTACCCAATAGAAGTTCGTGAAAAACCCATCAAAAATCGCCTAGAACCGAGCTCTAGAAGTCAAAATGTGATAAAAATGTCTTAACCTTAAATTTTGAAGATTTATAATCTTCCCAGGTATTTAATGAATCGAGATCGCGAGTGGTTACATGCGATCACGTAGAGGAAATTAGTTACTGGCCAAAAATGTGCTACGCGATCGCGAAAGAACTGATGCGATCGCGCAGAAGGAAAATGACCACTGTCCAAATTTTGTACAACGCGATTGCGAGGGCCAATACGCGATCACAGAAGAGGAAAAATGGGAACCTACGCGAATGCAAAGGGAAGCATGCGAATGCGATGAGTAACGAGTACCAGTGCCTAAGGCCTGGTTTCTACTACGGGAACGCAGAACAGAGGATGCGAATGCGATGAGGAATGGTATGAAGTCATGAGATCGTGAGTGCCTTTACGCGAACGCGAAGAAAGAAATTGAGGCGACCATCAGAGACACATCGCGATCGCGAAAGTAGCACAGCGATCGCGATGAAGGACTTTAGACACCAGAAGACAGCAGTTCTAAAAGGGGAGAAAATGGCCTTAGCCCATCCGAAATACACCCGAGTCCCCCGGGACCCCGTCTAAAAACACAAACAAGTCATATAACCTAACACGGACTAGCTCGAGGTTTCAAATCATATAAAACAACGCCAAAACGATGAATCAAACCATAATTCAAGCTTATGAACTTTCAAATCTTCAAATATCAAAACTCGTGCTGAAACCTATCAATTCAACCCGGAATGACGTGAAATTTCGCAGACAAGTCCCAATTAACATCCTGGAGCTGTTCCAACTCTCGGAATCACATTCCGCCCCGATATCCCAAAAAGGTCAATTGTGGTCAAACTTCTCCATTTTCCAAACTTCATATTTTCCAACTTTCGCTAAATTACCTTAAATTACTCTACGAACCTCCAAAACCAATTCTGGATGCGCGCCTAAGTCCAAAATAACTATACGAAGCTGTTGAAATTACCCAAAACTCATTCCTTATCTGTTTACACATAAGCCAAAATTTCGGTCAAATTCTACCACTTAAACTTCCAAAACTTAAATCCTTCTTCCAATTCGACTCCGGATCATCGGGTAACTGAATCCAATAATGCACACAGATCGATATACACAATGTGAAGCTGTTCAAGACCTTAAACCACAGAACATAGCTTAAATTCTCAAAACGACCAGTCGAGTCGTTACATTCTCCCCCTCTTAAAACAAACGTTCATCCTCGAAAGTGTCAAGACTCACCTCGAACTCATCCAATTACTGAATGCACAGTTCCAACACACACCCTCTGGTGATCCCACGTCACCCCAACCTACAGAAGCCTGATGACACAATCACAACCACAATTTAGCCTTCCTATCACCACATATAAGCCTCGTACCTTAATTTCTCACCTTCTACTCATTTACAAAAGACCCGATTTTAAATTCATATCTGGCATCAGCCTCATCCAGCTGCATCAACTCATGACTACACCCATAAGGTACGACCACACAATATAGCACACCCCACATAGGCTCGTAATAACACTTCTAATCACAATAGCTTCCTGAAATCAACCCAGCACTGGTGATTAGCCTCATATTTGAAAGAACTCTATTTCCAAGCCCCATAATACTGATAATGATGAAATAAACACAAAGAACTCATTATTAGACACCCGAATCACCAATCCACAACTAACACCACCGGGCACACATCCCGCAAGCTGGAACTCCGGAAGCACATAACGAAAATGACTGAATATGAAACGAGAAACACATAAGGGAACTATCAAACAAGCCCTAACAGAAACAACCCTCTATCAATACTAACCTACATAACAATTTAACAATGAAAGAATTTAAAGCAAATGAGCAAATCACAAGGATCCCATCCTAACAAAATTTCCACCGCAGTACTCAGCCCGGTCCAAACATATCGAATCACAAAATATCATGAGGACCTTGCCCTCAACTCTAAATCACATACCAAAAATATATCATACCAATTGAAATTCCCCACTAACTCATCTCGCCTAATAAAATCATAATGCTCACTGAACTCACATCTCGATAGAGTATCAAATCACAGTTCATAAACAAAATACTTAGAAAAATCACATTAAGACTACCATGGTGATAACAAGGACTAACTTATAGTCTCACCACTCTCAATGATGAATGAAAACAACGATAGACACGTGCTACCCCTTTTAGAATTTCCCAACACGAGCAGTCATGAAAAATATAGTGCAAGGCATGAAACTCACTAATAAATGAAACAACACATAAGGGAACTTGTCTCGATCAGCAATACCATAATGTAATACAAATGGTTCCCCTCTGTAACACATCAAAACATGCATGTGTGATAATATCTGGCACAACGGCCCCCAGCCTACTGTACGAAACACCTCAACGGGCTAGGCCTCCCCCTCTTGGGAACTCTCTACTCACCTGAATACCCTGATGTGGTAAACCTATCCGGGGCCTGGGACAATCTCTCACCATATGGTTGACATTTCCATTCTCAAAATAATCTCCCTACTGACGTGGTTGTAGAAACTGAGCAACACGAGTACTCTGAGACCCATGAGCACCTGAAACCCTATGCAAAGCCGTTAATGCAAACTGAATTGGCTGACCCACAAAACATCTACTGTGTCATACCATGACTCCATAATAAGGACCATAGATCCCTTCGGTCTATGAGGCCTCCTTACCTATCTGTACTATCTCCTATAACCTCTTATGTACTCTCGCTCCCAGTCCAACATGACCTCTAACTGGTGAGCAATCTCTACCACCTGCTAGAATATGACATCCGACTCCCACTCTCAAGTCATGCTGAACCGAATATCCTTCCTGAGCCCCTCAATGAATCTACGGGCTCGCCTCTTAACTATATCAACCCAAGGAGGTGCATATTTGGCCAACTCACTGAATCTGACGGCATACTCTAATACTGTCATAGTGCCCTGATGCAACTGCTCAAACTTCGTGCGCCATGCCTCTTGGAGGGACTGAGGTGCAAACTCTCTCAAGAACATCTCTAAAAACTGACCCCATGTAAGTGAAGCTGATTCGGCCGGGCTACCAAACTCATATGTCCGCAACCCCTGACAAACCGCTCCTCTAAGCTAAGACATGACAAAAACAACCCCGCTCATCTCCACAATATCCGTAGTCTGAAGAATGCAGTGACACTCCTCCAGGAAACCCTGGAAATCATATGTCGTCAAGCCACTGAAGATAGGAGGGTGGTACTTCTTGTACCTCTCAAGTCTAAGCTGTCCTTCCTCAGATGTTGCTGCCCTAACCATGGCTGAACTGGAACCACATGTTGTGCTTCCATGGCAACTGGAACCTGACCAACATTATCTCGATGCTCTGGAGTGTAGGCTGCGGGAGTTTTCACTCCTCCCCCAATTTGTAAATTAGTTGGTGCATCCGGAATCAATCCCGCCTGAGTCATTGTACCAATTATACTTAGAAACTGCGCCCAGGTCTCCTGAAGTCTGGGCGTAACAACAGGAATCTCCGGTACTTGTTCCCCAACCGGAACTGCTGGTGGCTTCTCAACGGCTGATCTGTTAGGGGTCCTAGCTGTGGCAGGTGCTCCTCGTCGACCTCTGCCTCTGCCACTAGTGACATTGTGATGACCCAAGGGGTCATTTTATAAAATTAGACTTTGTTTCATGCAAAATATCCATACAAAGACTAAAATGAAATACCTCAATTTGCGTGCGCAGTCCAGCGTGAAACCAGAAAGATTTTATGTGAAAATATGAGAAATAGTGATTTTTAGAATTTAAATTTGATAAAAGTTGACTTTGGTCAACATTTTGAGTAAACAGACCCGGATCAGTGTTCCGACGATCCCGGGAGGTCTGCAGTAAAATATGGCACTCGGGCGTATGCCTGGAAATGAATTCCGAGGTCCCAAGCCTTAGAAATCAATTTTTGAAAGAAATTGTTTTGCTTAAATGTTCATGAATTAAAGAAATGAAATAATGCTAAAAATTATTGTTATCGGGTCCATATTTTGGTTCCAGATCCCGGTACAACTTTGTTATGATATTTAGAGGTTAACTGTGAAATTTGGTGAAAAACAGAGTTCGTTTGACGTGATTCGGACATCCGGTTGAGAAATTATGAACTTTAAGAGTTTTGTTGAAAATGATGAGTTTTGAGGTGTAATTCATAGATTTACATGTTATTTTCATAATTTTATCGCACGAGTAAGTCCGTATGATGTTTTTAGACTTGCGTGCATGATTTGTTTAGATCCCCGAGGGCTCGGGTGAGTTTCGAATAGGCCACGGGGTGTTTTACACTTGAAATAGACTGCCGGTTTTTCCTTCTTCTGGTGTCCAGGCAATTGTGCTATGCGATCGCATAGGCATGATTGCGATCTCATAGAGTAATCTCAAGGGGCCCAAAATTTGGCTTGTGCGAACGCAACACTATGCGTGCGATCGCGGAGCACACCTGGGCCTACCTGTGCGAACGCACTGCTTTAAATTTTTGCATGGGGGAGGGAAATCCAATACCCTATGCGATCGCACCCCTCCCCCTGCGAACTCACTGCTTAAAATCTCATACCCTGTGCGATCGCACCTCTTTATCCGCGATCGCACAGTTGCCCAGCCCAACTATTATAAATATCTTTTAAAAACCGGGTTGACCTTCTTCTTCACCAAAATTTCGAGGTTTTTAGCCCTAAAATGATTTTCTTTAACAATATTCATCCCCAAGTCATATGTAATCAACTCCAAACTTTGTTCTTTCAATTCCTTACTATTTTGCATCACTTTTAAAGCAAAAACAAAGAATTTTCATGGTAAGAATCTAGGATTTGGGTAGAATTAGGGAGTTTTGTAAAAATCAAATTTTATATCAAATTAAGGTCCGATTTGAAGACTAATAGCATATTTGGGTTCGTGGGTTAATGGGTAATCGTAAATTATTCTGAACTCCGAGTTTAGACCAAGCAAGCCCGGGGTCGGGTTTTCACTTTTTTTTAGAAAAGCTTAGGAGAAATTATATTTTCAATAAAGTTAGTTCCTTTAGGATTAGTTAATGATATTAAGTTAATTTTGATTAGATTCTAGCAAGTTAGAGGTGAATTCAAAAGGAAAAGCAATAATTAAGCAGTGAGTGCCCTGCGGAATTGAGGTAAGTGTTTGGCCTAACTTTAGCTTGAGGGAATAGGATTCCCCACTTGTTTGTTATGTGAATTTCATGGGCGTGGTGTATAGGTGTGGTGACGAGTATCTATGCACCACCCAAAGAGTTTGCTAAAATATGATCCCCTTTCCCGTTTCCCACTTATTTGATTATTGTCTTAACTGTTATATGTTCATTATTGTTTCTGTGACTATTTGGCCTTGTTGAATTGTTGTTAGTGTTTTTTTGACTATTTAGAAAGAGTATTGGTTTTTTGAACTGGTTTCCTCGTGATATAAATATGGCTGAGAGGTTTGGTATTGTATTATGGAATAAATGCATATATTTTGATATTCTTGTTGGTTTCTTGGTTGAGAGGTTATTGATGAAGTCATGAGAAAAATGCAGTTTATTATTTATAATGGTTGAAATAAAAGTATTGTAAAAGGTTTGGCCTGAATCGTGAAAGTTTAAGATAAATATATATAGGACTGTGATAAGGGTGGACAAGGAAATATATATATATATATATATATATATATATGACTGTGATAAGGGTGGACAGGGGAAATAAATATATATGACTGTGATAAGGGTGGACATGAGAAATAAATATATATGACTATGATAAGGGTGGACAAGAGAAATAAATATATATGACTGCGATAAGGGTGGACAGGGAAAATATAAATATATGACAGTGATAAGGGAGGATATTTACATTTATATTTTACTGATTTTTCAAGAAAAAGAATGTTTCAAAAAGCTAAAATATCTATTTTACTACTCTTTAAATATTTTAGTACTATTTTTATTTAAAGTTAAAGTTTGGAACTCTGAAGAGATATTTGAGAATTGGTTATAGCTGAGTTATTTTATTTAATTGGTTGCAACACTTAGTTATCTATTTGTTTAGATTTCTTTCTTGCTCATTATTTATTGTTGTTAAAGCTTATATTATCGAATCCCGACTTAGCCTCGTCACTACTTCACTGAGGTTAGGCTCGACACTCACTCAGTACATGGGGTCGGTTGTACTGATACTACACTCTGTGCTCTTTTTGCACAGATCCAGGTACCATTCAGCAGTAGAAGATTCTAGGGCGACTACCCGATTTTGTTTGGAGACACGAGGTACATCTGCCGACGTTCGCAGATATCCAAGAGTCTTCTCCTATATTTACATACACTATTTTATATCATTCATAATAGTTACACTATTTCTTTCAGACATTATTTGTAGTATTCTTTAGTTGATTGTGGATTGTGACACCAGACCCTGGGGTAGTCTTAGAGTTGTTATTATAATTAGTTCGTTTCATTTAATTGGTCATTGTTATTATTTTATTCTATGGTTGTTGGGAATTAATTTAATTAAGTTCATTTAAATTAGATTATTTATGTTGAAGTAAATAATTAAGGAAAATTAGTTAATCGACTTCTAACATTGGCTTGCCTAACAAGTTTGGTGTTAGGCGCCATCACGATCACTAAGGTTGGGAATTTATTTCGTGACAAGTTGGTATCAGAGCACTAGGTTTACTTGGGTCCCACAATCCACAAACAAGCTTAGTAGAGTCTGAAGGATCGGTACGTAGACGTCTGTACTTATCTCTCAGAGGCTATTGAGTTAGGAAACAACTCCATTTTTATTTTTATTCTATCGTGCGATTCTTGTATCTCGTATACTGATTTGGATCCTTCTACTCTCTTGCAGATGGCGAGAACACATGCTTCATCTTCAACTGACAAGAATTTCAGACCTCCAGCAGCAGCAGCTCCTACTAGGGGCAGAGGTCGAGGCCATGCAAGAGGCCGAAGCAGGGGCAGGACAGAGCTCGTTGCTCAGGCAGCAGCCACAGCTGCGGAACCCCAGATTGAGATTAATGAGGGGGTTCCGACTCAGACTGTCCCAGCGGAACCAGCTCAGGTTCCCGAGGGGTTTATTGCTACCCCAGTTCTTCAGGATTCTTTGATCCGTTTAGTGGGCCTTATGGAGAGTGTGGCCCAGACTGGCACCTTTCCTGTTGCAGCAGTCGTATCTCAGGCTGGAGGAGGGGTCCCGACTCCTACTACCCACACTCCAGTTCAGACTACTCCTCAGGTTCAGACTCCAGTGGCCAATCGCATTGGGGTAATTCATCCAGTTGCAGCAGTGCCGCCCGCTAATGGGGCAACCATGTCATCAAATTCCTTGTGGAGAATTGATAGGTTCATTAAGCTATTTTCTGTCCATTTCAGTGGTGCTACTTTAGAGGATCCTCAGGAATTTCTTGACAGTTGTCATGAGGTGTTGCGTAATATGGGTATTTTGGAGAACAATGGGGTCGATTTTGCAGCTTTTCAGATGACTGGTTCTGCCAAGAAATGGTGGAGAGATTTTTTGTTGACTAGGCCATCGGGATCACCAGCTCTGACTTATGATCATTTTTCCTATCTCTTTTTGGAGAAGTTCTTACCTGACACTACTCGAGAGGATAAGCGTCGTCATTTTGAGAGACTACAGCAGGGTAACATTACTGTGACTCAGTATGAGACTCGTTTTGTGGATCTTGCTAGACATGCTATGCCTATATTGCCCATTGAGAGGGAGAGGGCCAGACGGTTTGCAGATGGCCAACGAGACAGGATCTGAGATTTATCTTCAGGATGCAGCTAATATAGCTAGAAGGGTTGAGTCAGTTCTTGGGATGGGAGGTTAGGGGTCACACAAGAGACCTCATCATTCCGGTGTTTTCAGTGGTGCCTCATCTAGAGGAAGGACTTCGTTTAGCAGAGGCCATTCATCCAGGCCATTTCATTCAGCGCTACATGTTTCACATGGTACTTCAGGGGGTCGTGGTTCTTATCTTCCTTCTCCTGCTCAGCGAGTCTACAGTGCTCCTTCAGCTCCTAATAGAGCACCCCCTCTGCAAAGTATTCATCGTGATCAGCCGGTTCGTTCGGGTCAGCAAACTTATCAGGAGGGATGTTTCGAGTGTGGTGAATTTGGGCATGTTCAGAGGACTTGTCCGAAATATGCAAGCAATTAGTTTTAGCATCATGGTTCTCGTGCCATAGTTCCGGCACCCGCTGTAGTACCACCTGCCCAGCCAGCAAGGGGTAGGGGTCAGGTAGTCAGAGGTAGAGGCCAGAATGTTAGAGGTGGATGACAGATAGCTAGAGGTGGAGGTTAGCCTGCTAGAGGTGGAGGTCCTCCCAGAGGTGTGGTTCTGGGTGGTGGGGCTCCGCCTCGACTATATTCTTTTCCAGCTAGGCCTGAGGCAGAATCCTCCGACGTTGTTATTACAGGTATCATCTCAGTTTGTGATAGAGCTGCTTCCGTTTGGTTTGATCTGAGGTCTACTTATTCGTATGTTTCCTATTTTGCCTCGTATTTGAATGTGTCCCGTGAGCCCTTGAGTGTTCTTGTTTATATGTCTACACCGGTGGGGGATGCTATTATGGTAGATCGAGTCTATCGATCGTGCGTGGTAGTCATCAAAGGTCTTGAAACTAGTGTTGATCTTTTACTCCTAAACATGGTTGACTTTGATATTATATTGGGCATGGATTGGTTTTCTCCCTATTATGCCATTTTAGACTGTCACGACAAGACGGTTACCTTAGCTTTACTGGGGTTTCCTTGATTAGAATGGAAAGAGACTCCTAGTCGTTCTCCCAGCCGGGTAATTTCATATGCTAAGGCTCATCGCATGGTGGAGAAAGGGTGTTTGGCTTATTTGGCTCATATATGTGATTCTGATGCCGAGGTCTCTTCTATAGAATTAGTTCCTATCGTGCGTGAATTTCCTGAGGTATTCCCTACAGACCTGCCGGGTATGCCGCCCGACAGGGATATTGATTTCTGTATTGATATAGCTCCGGGCACTCAGCCCATTTCCATTTCTCCATATCGGATGGCCCCACGAGAATTGAAAGAATTAAAAGAACAGTTACAAGATTTTCTAGATAAGGGTTTCATAAGACCCAGTGTCTCGCCTTGGGGTGCACCTGTTTTGTTTGCAAAGAAGAAAGATGGGTCAATGAGAATGTGCATAGACTACAGGCATCTGAATAAAGTTACTATCAAGAATAAATATCTATTGCCGAGGATTGATGACCTATTTGATCAGCTTCAGGGTGCTAGAGTGTTTTCAAAAATTGATTTGAGGTCAAGCTACCATCAACTGAAGATTAGGACGTCCGATATCCCAAAAACAGTCTTTCGTACGAGGTATGGGCACTATGAATTTTTGGTTATGTCTTTTGGGCTGCCTAATGCTTCAGCGGCCTTTATGGACTTAATGAATCGGGTTTTCAAGACACATCTGGACTCTTTTGTGATCGTTGTTGATACCCAATTTTTCCTCAAATTCTTTTCAAACTTGCATATAAGCTCTCAAAATTCCTCTTTGCAATAATGAGCATTTTTCCTATTCTTTTCATACTTTTGTTTAATTTATTTCCCTGTCTATTTAACATTTCATATTTAAAATAATTCATAAATTATTCTCTAAATAATTTTAAAAATACTTCCTAGCTTACTATATCAGTTGTAATCATTTTCTATTTATTAAAATCCAATTATTTCATAAATTAGCCAATCGGGCATTATTTAGCTATAATTACAATGATTTTGCAATTATAACCCAATTGCACACTTTATGTTATTTTAATTCGATAATTAGTCATTTTTTATATTTAATATTGTTTAATTCCCTTAATTTCATTTATTTAAACTCCATTTCATTTTTTGTATAGTTATTGGCTGTTTATTTAATTATTTATCTATTTTTTGGGGTATTTAATATCTAGCCACCTTTTATTTAAAAACTAGCCTAATTAAATACTCAACCCAAACCCAATTAACCCAAGACCCAAACAAAATTTGCCCCAGCCCAATCCTAATCCTTACCTGGCCCAACCCCTAGTTAAATCTGAGTCGTTGATCAAATAAGATCAACGNACCCCCCCCCCCCCCGTCTCATTTTCGAGACTCCTCACTCTCTCTCTTCATATCTTCCTCTAATCCTCTCTCTATAACCTTCTGATTCTTCGTCTTCTCTGATGGCCTTCTCCGGCTACCTCCAGTCTCACCCCTTTCGACTACCAGCCACCATGACTCCTCTTTCTCCGGTCTACTTCATCTTTGAGACCTTCAGTGGTCTTTACCATGCCCAACAACTACTGGGGTTCCTGCTTGGTTGGTTTTCTGACCTCCTCCGGTGGGGTTTTGACGCGCTCATGCCATAACTACCACTATCCCTGAGTTTCACAGGAGGTTCTTCTACTTTCTCCGATATCTCTGAAACCCTAACTTTTGAACCTTTTGATTTTTCTTAGATCTACACTGAATCTGGGTTTATTACTAGTATTATTACACTCATCTCAAAGGTTTTCCGTTTTTAAACAAGTTCTACTTAGGGTTTCTAAAGTTTTTCTTCAAACAACTTTCTCAAAGTTCCAGTGACTTTTCTCGCATGCTTAAGTGTTTACAACTTTGAATAATGGCTTGTTAAGTTAAAACTTTAGTTTTAACACTTCTTTAAATCTTTACTATGTCTCCTCTTTTGATTTGTACGTGTGTCTTTTTTCCCATGAGTGATTCCTGTTTCTTTGTGATTGCTGCTTTGCTGTGCTACTGAGTCTTTGATTTTGTCATTTCTTATGCTTGAATATGTATTATCTTGAATCTCTGAATGATTGTAAGTAGTACTGCATTGTTTTCTATATGCTGATACACGAGACATTCCCTTAATTAGTATCAATTTCGAATCCCTGATTTTGTGTGGATACTTGTACTGATTTCTGACTACTTCCTTTGGTTTACAACTTCAAATTATTTTATTACTGTCACGGCCCCGGAAATCCCACCTTCCAGACCGTGACTGCGTCTAACGTTGAACCTGCTAGACAAGCCAACGTACACAACATTATTACCCTGATAACACAACGTAACAGTATTTAAAACTATTAACCTTCAACCATTTGCTGAAATAACTCAAATTCATTAACGTTCAATCTTTACCGAAAACATCCCACACCATTAACTTTCAAATCTTTGATGAACATCACGAATCACTTAAGAAGTTCTCATGGCAGAAAAGTAATAATATTTCAAAAACGCATAATGAAATGTAAAAAGGCAGAGCATCGTAAAAACCCAAAGCCGAGGTGTCACAACCTCACGAACTATCTAACTGAGTACTAAATACAAAGTCTGAAAAGAAATATACAATTGTCTTGAAAATAGGAGAAAAGGGTAAGACAAGGAGGAATCCAAAAGAAGGAGAGACACCAAGGCCCACGAACGCCAGCGGGTATACCTTGAAGCTCTGGGTGGACTGAAGGTGACGCCCTCAATGCGGTCCACTGGGTCTGGATGCGTGATCTGCACAACATTGAGAAGTGCAGTGTAGCATCAGTACAACCGACCCCATGTATTGAGTAAGTTCCAAGCCTAACCTCAGCCGAAGTAGTGACGAGGCTAGACTTGATAATAACGATAACCTGTTCTATGCTACAGCAGGTAACAGGGAAAATACAAGACAAGGGATAAGCAAGCAAGTAAGAGATACGGGAGCCGAAAAGGGGAAACAAGTGAAGTGAAGCAGTCTATTTAACAGATAGAAGTAAACCAGGGAGGCATCTAATACAATAGCCCACGAATCAAGTACAAATATCAGAAAAGTAAACAATGGCACGACATCACCCTTCGTGCTTTTACTCTCTTCCTCACAATGCAATGTACAATGTATCATGGCACGACATTAGCCTTCGCGCTTAAAATCAATAAACGTCATGGCACGGCATTTACCTTCGTGATAATAATCAATAAAAGTCATGGCACGACATTTACCTTCGTGCATATAATCAATATGAATCATGGCACGGCATAACCCTTTGTGCTTTACACTCTTCCTCACTATGCAATGTAATAAAATATCATGGCACGGCATCACCCTTCGTGCTTTACACTCTTCCTCACCAAACAATAACAGATAACATGGCAAGGAGTACAACATAGTGGAAATAAGCAGTTCAAAACACCCGGCAAAGGGGAAAAACATCAATTAGTAGCTCAATAAATGCCCGGCAAGGGTCTCAGCTTTAACCAATTACCTCAATCACGTACTCTACACTTGTATTATCATTCGTATCAATACTTCTCACACTCAATAGCCAATACTTTCAATCAAGAATAAATTACAAAGTAATGACAATCTCATACTATACTAAACATGGAAGAAATACTGCAATTTCCATCAAAATAGACTCACTGGCATGCTTGACACACATTGCATAGGTACTAGTCACCTAACCTATGAAATGAACATGATATTCACTTAACACATAGCAAATAATACCTATTCCCTCACCAAAGTTAGGAAAGACACTTACCTCGGTCCAAAGTATGGCAATCAACCCTCTAAGACCGCCTTTCCTTTATAATCTGACTCCGAAACAACGTTATCTATGCATAATTAATTCAATAATATCAATAAAGACTCAATAATATAATCCCATAGCCTAGGTAATCATTTTCTAGCATTCTTCCAAAAATAACGAAATTCGACCCCGGGCCCACGTGGTCTAAACTCGAAGTTCGGACCAAAACCCGATCACCCATAACCCCACGAGTTCAATTATGTAATTAGTTTTAGGATCCGACCCCAAATTGAGGTTGAATCACCCAATTTTCCCAAAAACCTAACACTACCCAAAAACCCAATTTCCCACTTTGATTTCATGTTTTTAGGCCTAGATTCTAGTGATTAGTTGATGAAATTAAGAGAAAATGATGATAAGAACACTTACCTAGGGAGCTATGGAGGTTGGGGAGCTTGATTCTCGATTATGGAGGTTTGGGAAGAAGAAAAGGGTGAAGAATGGCAAAAATCCCGTAATGGGTCTGTTTTAGACTTAATGAAATAACTGGCAAAATTAGCCTATGCAATCGCGGAGATAGGAATGCGATCGCATAGAGGAGGGACTGACAAGCTCTGCGATCGCGGGCATGATAGTGCGATCGCACTACATATTGGAACATCCCCCACCCGGACACTTATATCCCTATGCGATCGCGCCCCTTGCTATGCGATCACATAGAAGAACTGACTCTCCCCCTAACACAAATTTGTGCGATTGCGGGTCTATGTATGCGATCGCACTGAGTATACACCAGATATCAGAAAATCACTCAAAACACCAGATTTTTCAACCCTTTTTGCACTCTGACACCTACCCGAAACTCACCCGAGTCCTCGGGTCTCAAAACCAAAAACACACACGTCTCCCAATACATCCTACAGACTTGTTCAAGCATTTAAACCATCAAAATATCATCAAAATCATCAAATTAAACCTTAAAACTCATAGAAGTTTCTCAAACTTCATAAACTTCTAAATTTCCCATTTTTAATCCAAATCACGCCATCTCAAGTTCGTTTTACACCAAATTTCACAGATAAGTCACATAACATATAATAAACCTAATCCGGGCTCCGGAACCATAATACGGGCCCGATAACATGGTTTCCACATCAAAGTTCATTTTCAAAAGCCTTTATTATTTTTTCAGAAAACAATTTTCTTTAAAAATTTATTTCTCGGGATGGGGACCTCCAAATTCGATTCCGGGCATTCTCCCAAGTCCCATATTTTCCTACGGACCCTCTGGGACTGTCACATCACGGGTCCAGGCCCGTTTACCAAAAAGTCAACTTTATTCAATTATTCAATTCAAAGTTCTATTTTTATCAAATTTTCACATAGAAGCTTCCCGGCTACATGCCCGGGCTGCTCACGCATATCGAGATGAGATTAACGGAGGCTTTCGGGGCCTCGAAAAACAGATTTAGCTAGATTTACTTAGGATGACCTTTTGGGTCATCACAATTACCTTATTGTGTGATCGACTACTCTATTAATTGACTGTTACTGTCGTTTCTTTAATTAAACCCTAAGTACCTAGCCCTGATTACTTACGCTATACTTAAGGTATTTTGAATGATTTCCTTATGTGAATTGTTTCCTTATTTTCCACTTTTCCCTTTGTCTTTGACATGTCTCCCTTAATTAAGGGAAGACTTGGCTTGACTCTTATTTTACTAATTCCTAGTTCCTACCATTACTAAACTACATTGATCCTTCCTTTATTAATCGTGTATTGATTCTTCTTGCCTTCTATTTTACTAATTCTTACCGTTTGAATAAAATCCCTTGAGTTAAGGAAGTGCTTGCCTTAATTTCCTGATTAATTGATTTCGAGTTCCTTCAATTACTACTTGACTTGATTTTTACCTTATTCACTACTTGTTTTTCAACTATATATATACTCTGCCTTCACTCTTAACAAAAAAAAACACTGTGATTCATATGAAGACACTAATACATTGCACAACACACACAACAATACACACTATTCTCTCTTGTGCTCTTGCTCTCTTTCTTTCTCTGTTCTACTGTCCCTGCTCTTGTCTCTTAGTAGCCGGCTGTAAGCCAGGGCTGCTATTGTGCTCATACTTGGCTCTTTCATTCTGCTGTGCTCTCTTGTTATTGGTATGTCCTAATTAATTTCAAAGTTCCAAACCAATGTGGTTATTAGTACTTCAGTATGTCATGTTCTTAATTATTCTCTACCTATGCTTCTACTATTCTATATGAAATTAATGCCGTGTTTTCCTGTTGATACTTGCTAAGTTTATCTCTTTACATGCTTATGATTAAGTCTATACTTGCTTTACCTATTCTTGTATACACCTGCTAGGCCATCTCTTTCCTGTTCAAGTATCGAGTGTCCCTGATTCCCTTGAACCTTTATCTGTTATTACTACTTATGACTTACATGCTTATGGCTATCGTTTTCTCCTCATCTTACCAGTGCTACATGTATTCTATTATTGCCTACTATTATGTCTAAATTCGACCATTTCGTGGTCCCCTGAATCTCTTTGATTGTGTGTACTCATGCTTAGTGAGTTTTCATAAGTCTCTGTATCTCCTGGTGTTATTATATGATCTATTTTCCCCTTTGCCCCATTGTCCTTGTGTGCAATCCTGTACTGCTGAACTTTTGATTAATGTTTCTATTTGTTTTAAGTTAATCTTTCAAAAACAACTCTCTAGTTTTGAAAACTCCTTTCTTAAACTATGAACTTTCATCTCTTCCCTGCACTTCACACTACTCTTAGAAAATTAGGTCCTACCCCCTTCATGTGAGCATTGCCTTGAGTACCCCTGAGTACTCATTGAACTTTGACACACAAGGATGGTAACTCTACACTGCACTTGTTAAAATCTTGGCAATTTTCTTGGGTGTTGGTATTGGCCAGGGATCCATTGGCCCCTTTGGGAGCTTTGCCGCACCCAGGTCATTAAGGTTGTGAAACTCGAAAGGAGTGAGGCTGGGATATTGGGCCGATTGAACGCTCCCTATGGAATAACTTCTTATTTTCCTTTTTCATTACTGTAATTCATTTATTATTGGTTTGTAATAATTTGTAAACGAATAATTAAGGCTGGATAGTGAATATGGGGGGGTTATGCATGCTTAGCTTAATAATGGGTAGAAAACATGCTTATAGGGTTTATTTATCTACATGTGCAATAGATAACCTGCCTAGGACATGCATTAGAAATCCTGCTTTAGGTCCTCTACTTTCAGCATGTTATTATACTCATTTCGTAACCATGACCACAATTAATAACAAGCTAATAAACGGTCATAAAGCATTACCACTGCATTCTTCATCTAGAAATCATGTTCTTAGGGTACCCCTATGTGGATTAGCTGTCATGTCCTTAGGAATTCTTATCTGTTTAAATTACAGTAGTTGAACGCCTAATTAGCATGTTAATATAATAACTTTTTTAAAATATGGCTAAGTGGTTTAAAATGCTTCTACAAAGTATACTATCCTGCGTGTCTAATCAGAATCAAATATGCATGTTCACCCTTCAAAATAAGTAGGCAATGTGTACAATGCCTAGGCAAACCATAGGCCTAACATGTATAAAAATCAAATCGATTGTGCTTTGTTTGCTATCGTTAAAACTGACTAGCCCCCCTTTAAACATTTTTGAACTCTGCTGCTCCCACTCTTATTTTGCCTCTCTGAAGCTCACTCTGTTTGAACTCTGTTTTAAAATAATTTTGAAGTTGTGCATTTTACTTCTCATTACTGATTTCCTGATTCCTGTTCCATTATGTCTTCCAACTATTAGGTTTCAAAGTTACTTCATTATGCAAAAGTCATTCTATCTCTAAATACTTGTTGAACTATTTTCTAAAAGCGATTTATTAAGGTCTTATGAACTACTGGATTCTCACACTCATTTTTTTGGATTACTGAATTTCAAAATAAAAAACATTCCTGTTTTGACTACTGGGTTTCTGAAAGCTATCTTTCCTTTACTGGAAAATTTTAAAATTACTGTATACTTCTAACTGCTCAAGCTACTGCGTTTCTGAAAATCAATCATCTTTTTTTATTATTCAATCTTAACTGAGCCCTCTACTTTCACTGCTAAGATGCTAAAATATATCCTTTTGAAACTTATTGTTTCAACTTCAGCATTCCTGTTTTTTAAACTCCCATCTTTGAGACCTTAAATGTGTTTGAGACGTGCTACCTACGTGTTTACTTGTGGAGGGATCTGTGAGCCCCGTATCTGCCTTTATGTGTTCCCCATATCTGTAGTCCTATTTGTTTTACATTTCTCTTAGAATTTTATCCTTTTAAAACTAGGAGTTCAGCCTAGTACTCACCTTGTAGGATTAGTAGTCCAAAATACCCTCCAGTAGTTATAGAATGGGACGGGTAATACCACGCAATAAGCATTCGTGACCAACACACGTGTTTTAAATAACATCCACGGGGTGGGAGGGGTAGAATACGGATATGATGACCGGTGCGCTAATACCACGTGTAGCCGCCTCTCCGAGGTGTGACATACCGGGTATTGCTTCGATGTGATCCGTATTACTTTAAACCTAGGACAGTTCTTTTCAAATGTTTATTCTAATTCTTTCTCAAAAACTTTTAAAGATTCTCATGCTTGTTTGAAATCCCCTCTTATATGAACCTTACTTTCTATTTGTTCACCGTCCAAATTCATAAAATTTCTTGGCTGGGACCCACAGTTGTGGATCTTGAGGGGTGCCTAACACCTTCCCCTTGGGATAATTTCAAGCCCTTACCCAATCTCTGGTAATACAAACTAGTTCATGAGTTATCAACTCTAGGTGCCCTAATGCACCATAAAAATCATTAGGTGGCGACTCTTCCTTAAATCCTTTCTTTTAAGGAGTTGTCCTGAATGTCATAGAACCCAATCTCTCTGTACCTAACCCGTGCGATAGAAAAAAAGGGGGCGCGACAGCATGGCGACTCTACTGGGGACTTTCTCTAGGCTTATACCATTACAAGTTGTCTTGTGAATTTGGAATTTTATTCTGTTTAAATGCTTACACCCTTTCCTATTCCCCATTACATGTTATTAATTGTTTAAATCTGAAAATGTTTATTTTTCTAAGCAAAAGTAACATATCTTCATGTTTTCTTTGTAACCACTTTCCATTATAACTGTTGTATTTCCTTTCTTTACCGTTTTCCTCAACGTGAAATACATGCCTATTTTCTTAAATGCCATTTATTACATATCATGCTCCACATTCATATTCCACTCGTGCCAAACAAAAACCTATAGCAACGGTTACAATGAGTGGTTGCGCTATTCCAATATTATCACCCCCTAAATTCGGAAAGGCATTTTTGCGGTAAAACTAGTCGATCAGCGGTGCAGTCGACAGTTCCGTGACTTCCCCTTTGAGTTATCCGCTCAAGGGTACCAGTATAAAACCCCAATAGAAACCTTAATCTATTGTATGTTGCATGCATCATGGTCAAACCTATCCAGGACGTGTTGTCCGCACAATAGCCTTTAAGATAGTCTTGTCCAAAGTCCATTGGGTTTCCCTAGAACCCAAAAGGGAGGCCTTCACGTTCTGTGCATTTATTTGGAGAACTTAAATTCTCATGCTAATTATTGATGTTAAATAGTCGAGTTTGGTGGGGGTAAGGGCCTAACCTGTTTACTTTGCAGAGATGAGGAACGAGGTCCCCAGATTCGGCATGGTCACCAATATCCACCCAAAACTTCTGAATTGGTGGGAAGACATGCACTCAAGCGACAAAACAGCAGTCAGAAAACACATGGGCAACTTTCCCTCTCTCTTGGACATTCAGCCAATAACATGGTGATAGAGGCTGCCACATTATTCTGGGACTGTGATCGGTCAGTTTTTCGATTTGGGAACAATGAGATGACACCGCTTCTAGAGGAGATAGGGGGTTTAGCTGGTTTGCCTTAGGAGTCTCAAGGGTTATTGATGCCTGAAAACCAAATAGGACGGGGTTTTCTCAACATGATGGGACTCAAGAAGAATCTAGATCTAGTCTGCCTGGAAAACTCGTACATCCTTTTTGACTACTTGTACGAGAGGTATGGCGGCAGTCAGTCTTACCGCACATATCAGGAAGAATTCTCCCTCACCTCTCTAGGACACATTCACCGCCGGGTATTTGTCTTCATATTCTGCTTTTTGGGATTGATGGTTTTCCCGACAAAGAAGGGGATAATCCAAGACTTTGATGGAAGGGATCGACAGAAAGGATTTCAGCATTGTACCTATCATCATTGCCTACATATACCGAGCCTTGGAGAACTGTCAACGAGGAGCGAAACATTTTGAGGGTTGCAACCTGCTACTCTAGCTCTGGCTCACCGAGCATCTGCAAAAGGGTGACTACCGTCAAGACATACATAGGAGAGTTTGGGATGATCATATTGCTTTCCATCATCCAAAGCGTATGAACTACATCCGCGACATGTTTGCACAGCCAGAGAATGCCAATGGATGGGTCGAGTTATTTGAAAGTCTGACCGAGGATCAGATCCAATGGATGTTCGAGTGGTTCCGGACCGACGAATTCATCATTCGGACTAGAGACACTCTATTCTTAATATTGATTGGTCTTAGAGGGACATACCCTTACGTCCCGATTCGAGTCATGAGGCAGGCAGGGAGGAAGCAAGTCATCCCAAGGGTCGAGAAAATGAGTCATCTCAGGGCGGACGTCCAAACTGATGACAGCCCTCACAAGTGTCAAGCTCAGCAATTGTGGCACTGCAGGATCCGGTTGGAGAAGCATCCTATCGAGCCCGACAGGTATCACACTGGTTGCTCTCCTTATTATCTGGTATGGTTGGAAGATAACTGGGGAGGAAGTATTGAGCCAGGGTTCGCTCGAGGACATAGGGTCATAGATGAGAAAGACGAGGCAACAACTAGACTCAACCAGCTTCGTAAGAGGCTCCATGACTGTGAGGAAGACCATCACAAAATCCACATAGACAACAAGAAGCTGATCGAGGAATGGAAGGACATGGCCATCATTTCCACCCAAAGGCTAGCACACTTGGAACGAGGCATAGTTGACCTGGAGGAGAAGTTCCTTAGGAGGATCGAGACTTGTCAGAAGACCGAGGGAGCTGAAACGGGAATTCTAGCCAGAACCTACTTACTGCTGGGACTCCACGAGATGGGAATGTTGATCAAAGCAAGCAGAGATGCCGAGTATGGGGAAGGTCCTTCTGGGACCAAATATATAGGATTTGTCTTTACTTTGCTTTTGATGTAACAAGGCCACTGGCCATTAGTGACATTTTATATTTTCGCATTCTTAGAGTCATTTTGGATTTTTCAATTTATTATCAATAAAATGAGGCATTTAGTATTTTAAGTTCTCCAAATTAATTTGTCGCTAGGCCTACCTCGTGCTAAAGAGGTTCTCCAACTTAGGATGCGTTTTACATTTTCGCATTACGTGTCTTAATTACCGCAATATTCTTCATAATCCTCACTAACTTCACTACCTTTTTTGTTTTTCTTTAGTTATTCCCGTTTACCAAAGGTTAGTTCATGCACTCTGGCATCAACAACTTATTGCACAAGATCAAAGGGCCCTCCTCCTACTCCTCCTCCCAGTCCTCCCAAAGGAAAAAGCAAGGGTAAAACTAAGATGGCAGATGCAAGCGGTACTAAAAAAGACAACAAGGGTGAAAAGGTTGAGATCACTAATGGTCAAGGTATAGGTTCTGCACGAGGGTATGTCTCCACTAGAGAAGAAGCTGCTAAAGTTCCAAGAGGATTTTGATCAAGTCAAGAACTTGGCCAACTTATCATTCTCCCTCAACGTCCCAGATGTTCACTTCCCAAATGTTCTGAACCCCACTTTACCACAAAACATCCCCAAACAATCCAATCACCCCAAAGATCAAGTTCCACCAGCACAACGCAACACATGTCACTACAACAATCCGCCTCTCCAGGATCAGAGGAGAGACCACTTCCAGGCTTACGATAATCCTATTTATGTGGAAACCGTAGCTCATGCCACACAGCATACCCATGAGTCTGACGAGAGGGATAAGCTCATCAGGAATCTGGCCGAGGAACTCAAGAAATTGACCAACCGAGTTCAGGGCGTCGAAAAAGTTAAAGGGATTGAGGGGTTGAACTATGAGGATCTTGGCATACAGCCCGATGTTGAACTGCCTGAGGGGTACAAACCTCCTATGTTCGAGATGTTTGATGGTACTGGTGATCCAAGAGTCCATCTGAGGACTTACTGCGACAAATTGGTCGGCGTGGGGAAAGATGAAAGGATCTGCATGAAACTCTTCATGAGGAGTTTGAAAGGTGATGCACTATCCTGGTACATCAACCAGGATCCAAATAAATGGACCAATTGGGTGAACATGGCTACGGACTTCATGGATAAATTCAGATTCAACACGGAGAATGCACCGGATGTGTTCTACATCCAGAACTTAAAGAAGAAACCAACAGAGACCTTTCGCGAGTATGCTACTCGTTGGAGGTCAGAAGCTGCCAAGGTCAGACTAACCTTGGAAGAGGAACAAATGAAGAAATTCTTTGTTCGCGCTCAGGATCCTCAGTACTATGAGCGGTTGATGATGGTCGAGGGGCACAAGTTTTCTGATATCATCAAGCTAGGAGAGCGAATCGAGGAAGGCATAAAAATGGTATGGTTACTAATTTTGAAGCATTACAGGCTACCAATAAAGCCCTGCAATCCGGTGGTGTGTCCAAGAAAAGGGATGTAGGAGCTGTGATGGTGGCACAGCAAGCCAAGTCCCCTCCCAAATACCAAGTATACCCCGCACCTTCCTTCACGTACAACCCAGCTCCAAGCTACCAAGCACCCTCACTTCAATACCAAACACCCTCACCACCCACATATCATCCTACCTCGCCCAGATACTCCCAACCAGCTCCCGTCTATAATGCCTACAATTCCCAACCTTCTCACTACCAATCACCACCTAATCGCCAAAACTTCCCAAGACCTCGCCCAAAATTTGACCGTTGTCCACCAAAACAGTATACCGCCATAGCTGAACCCATTGACCAATTATACGAAAAGCTCAAAGCCACCAGTTATGTCACACCCATTCCCGTTGTCTCCCCTGAGAACCTTTATATGTGGGTCAACCCAAACAAAACCTGTGCTTACCACTCCGGCATGAAGGGACACACCATCGAGGAATGTCGTTCCTTGAAGGACAAGATACATACCCTCATAGATAACAAGATCATTGTAGACAAGGACCCTGCTCTTAATGTTCGCAATAATCCGCTGCATGACCCTAAAGGTGGTGTCCACATGATTAAGGTTGAAGATGACTGGGATCCCAAGGGATCAATTGGGCTAATTGCCAAGGGTGATCCAAAGAAGCCTGCAGTTACTCTTAATCCGATCGTGGTCCAGATGCAGCCATCTGAGGAAGCTGAGGTAAACATGTCCATTCCACTTGAGTTTGAATCGATTCCACCCATCAAAGGAAAGGCCCCAGGGTCGATCGAAGTCTAGTTTGTACGACCGCTCGAAGTTGCAGTCCAGCCATCTATAACATATACTCCGGCATGAATAAGAATGACCACACCTATTCTAGTGACAATGTCAACAACGACACCTTTTTACTCAGATGCCATTTCGTAGGACTATACCGCTAAAGCAAGGAGGAAAGGTAAAGGCAAGTATGAAGAAGCCATCGCTGCATAGGGTATGACAAGAACTGGCAAAGTTTATACCCCCGAACATTTGGCCGAGTCTAGCAAGAAGACCAACAACTATCCCCTCATCATTGAAACAGGTTTAGACGATCAGTGGAAAAAGATAAAAGCCAAGGAATACTCAATCCTCGACCCGTTGAACAAAATGCCAGCTCAGATATCCATCCTCTCCATGTTACAAAACTCTGAAACTCACAGGAGTGCTTTGCTAAGGGTACTGAGTGAAGCATACGTACCGGACAATATCAGCAGTAGAGAAATTGCCAACATGGTAGGCCAGGTACTGAAAAGCCACAAGATCACTTTCCATGAAGATGAGATGCCGCCTGAAGGATTAGGGCATAACAGAGCACTACACATCACAGTGCAATGTGAGGATCATTTCATTACAAGGATCCTAATTGATGGGGGTTCCAGCCTCAACATCTGTCCGCTGGTCACGCTCAAGAAGTTGGGAAAAAGTCTACATGAATAAAGGAAGGAGAGATCAACGTAAAAGACTTCGACGGTTCGTAGAGGTCCACCATGGGAGAAATCACCTTGTTCTTACAAATGGGACCAACTTGGTACGATGTAGTGATAGATGTGCCTGCGTCCTACAACTTGTTGTTGGGAAAACCTTGGATCAACGCGGCTGGGGCCGTAGCATCAACCCTACACCAAGCTGTGAAGTTTAAATGGAATCACCAAGAGGTAATCATTCATGGCGACGGTAGCAACCATATATACGGTCGCCAGACCTTTTCGGTCATCGATGGAAGGAGGAAGTTGGGTGGAGAAATCTACCACAACGTTGAACGTGTTAACGCCATTGACAAGGACAAGTGGTGGGGCAGTAAGACCGAAAGCATATTGAACTGGCAAGGGTACGAGCCGGGTAAAGGGCTCGATAAGAATCTCCAAGGAATAACAAAGCCAATAACACTCAAGAAGCACGGTACCACTTTCGGTCTAGGGTACGAGTACACTTGGAAGGAGTTCAAGGACTGGTCGCCACCATGGCGCGGCCCCTACTACCCATTGGAGCAGCCAATACCCCACATAGAGCAGACTTTCCAGCCAGCCGACATCACATATGGTACAGACGAGGAGGAGGCGCTAGCGGAAATAAGGAATCTAATTCTGGATGATGAGGACATGAACTGCTATGTCATTCTTGAAGAGGAGGGGGAGGAAGGCCCTTCTATACAAGTCGTGAGCAAGGGATCATGTCTCAACAATTGGACCGTCAGGACAACCAAAGCCCGTCGAGCCTCGGGGTAGCAAGGCTAACAAAATAAAGTATTATTTACAGTTTATTTATTTAAAGAATTTTCTTCTCGCATTTTAATTTCTGCAAGAAAGAGCTCCCATGTTTAAACAATTATTTAATTTATCAAAGCATTTCCAGTTTCTTTATAAATCTTATATTTACTTGCTACCGCTTTCCTCCCCGTTACTTTATTTTACACAGCATTACTATTACTTATCTTGATGAACCGACGACTGTGACCTACAACGAGGCAACACAACAAACAGATTCCGAGTCAGACGAGGATGATATACCTGAGGATATTATTAAAGAGGTCGAGAACTTTGAGAATAGACCTAAGTCTAACTTGGACGAGACGGAGGTCGTCAACCTGGGAAACGCAGAGATCGTCAAAGAAACATGCATCGGCATTAATCTATCGCCGTTAGAAAAGGAGGAATATACGGGATTCTTAAGGGAATATGAGGACATGTTCGCCTGGTCATATGACGACATGACTTGTCTCAGTACATCTATTGTGGACCAAAATCTTCCAACCAATCCAACATGCCCACTAGTGAAGCAAAAGCTCAGGAAGTTCAAACCAGACATGAGCTTGAAAATCAAAGAAGAGGTCACCAAACAGATCAACGACGGGGTTCTTCGAGTGGTCGAATATCCTACATGGTTAGCTAACATTGTGCCTATACCAAATAAAGATAAGAAGGTCACAGTCTTCATCGACTACCGGGATCTTAACCGGGCCAGTCCGAATGACGACTTCCCCCTGCCGAACATACACATCTTAATTGATAATTGTGCCAAGCACGAGCTGCAGTCCTTTGTAGATTGTTTTGCTGGTTACCATCATATTTGGATGGACGAGGAAGATGCTGAGAAAACGACATTCATTACTCCGTGGGGAGTGTATTGCTACAAGATGATGCCATTCGGTCTGAAGAATGCAGGGGCCACTTACATGAGAGCCATGACTACTATATTCCATAATATGATTCACAAGGAGATCGAGGTATATGTGGACGACGTCATCATCAAATCAAAGAAAGCTGTTGATCACATGGAAGATTTGAGAAAGTTCTTCAACAGGTTAAGGAAATACAATCTGAAGCTTAACCCCGCGAAGTGTGCGTTCAGGGTTCCTGCTGGCAAGCTGCTAGGCTTCATTGTCAGTCGCCGAGGAATAGAGCTAGATCCATCAAAGGTCAAAGCCATCCAAGAACTGTCGCCACCAAGGAACAAAAAGGATGTTATGAGCTTCTTAGGAAGGCTCAATTATATCAGCCGATTCATAGCCCAGTCTACCGTCATTTGTGAACCAATTTTCAAGATGTTGAGAAAGGATGTTGCCACCAAATGGACCGAGGATTGTCAAAAGGCCTTCGATAGAATCAAAGAGTATCTCTCAACACCACCAGTCTTAGTACCTCCAGAGCCGGGTAGACCTCTATTACTCTACCTTGCCGTGTTAGAGGGAGATTTCGGTTGCGTTCTCGGGAAACATGACGAAACAGGGAGGAAAGAGCAAGCAATTTACTACCTCAACAAGAAGCTTACTCCATATGAGGCCCGATATTCTCTACTAGAACGCACCTGTTGTGCTTTGACTTGGGTCGCACAGAAGCTGAGGCATTATTTATGTGCCTACACAATGTACCTCATATCGAGGATGGATCCGCTAAAGTACATCTTTCAGAAGCCCATGCCCACTGGCAAGCTAGCTAAATGGAAGATCCTGTTAAGTGAGTTCGACATCATTTACGTAACTCAGAAGGCGGTCAAGGGACAAGCATTAGCCGATCATCTTGCTGAAAATCCTGTGGACGGAGAATACGAACCATTGAAAACGTATTTCCCCGATGAAGAAGTGTCATTCGTAGGAGAGGACATTGCAGAATCCTACTTCGGTTGGAGGATGTTCTTTGATGGGGCCGCAAACTTCAAAGGCGTGGGTATTGGAGCAGTCTTAATTTCAGAAACTGGTCAGCACTACCCGGTATCCGCCAAACTCAGGTTCCCCTGCACCAACAACATGGTTGAATATGAGGTCTGCATCATGGGCTCAACTTGGCCATCAACATGAATGTCCAAGAATTATTAGTGATTGGTGATTCAGACTTATTGATACACCAAGTCCGAGGAGAGTGGGCGACCAAGAATTCCAAAATATTGCCATATCTACATCGTGTGAAGGAATTGGAAAAGAGGTTCACAAAGATTGAATTCCGGCACGTTCCCAGAATCCAGAATGAGTTCGCTGATGCATTGACCACCTTATCATCTATGATCCAGCATTGATCCTATCCCAGTGGGGATTCACAATCAGCTGGCCTACTGCGCCCATGTTGAAGAAGAAGTAGATGGAAAGGCTTGGTTTCATGATACTAAGGAGTACTTGGCAGAGGGAGAGTACCCATATCTTGAAACTGCTACTCAGAAGCGCACTCTTCGAAGGTTATCAAACAATTTCTTTCACAGCGGAGGAATCCTATACAGGAGGACTCCCGATCTGGGTTTGATAAGATGTGTCGAGGCAAAAGAAGCAACGAAGCTGTTGGAGGAAATACATGTTAGTACATGCAGTCCTCATATGAGCGGGTTTGTTCTAGCAAAAAAGATACTTCGGGCTGGTTATTCCGCAAATGCCATCGATGTCAGATACATGGGGATATGATAAAGGTACCTCCCAGTGAGCTTAATGCAACAAGCTCACCATAGCCGTTCGCCGCCTGGGGCATGGACGTTATTAGACCAATCGAGCCTGCAGCCTCCAATGGACACCGGTTCATTCTGGTTGCCATTGACTATTTCACCAAATGGGTCGAAGCAGCATCCTACAAAGCAGTTACTAAGAAAGTGGTAGCCGAATTTGTCCACGACCGTATTGTTTGTCGGTTTGGAGTTCCAGAGTCAATCATTATCGATAATGGTTCCAACCTAAACAGTGATTTGATGAGAGTAATGTGTGAAACCTTCAAGCTCGAACACAAGAATCTACAACATACAGACCTCAAATGAATGGAGTCATTGAGGCTGCCAACAAGAACATCAAGAAGATATTGATAAAAATGATAGAAAAGCACAAGCAATGGCATGAGAAATTATCATTTGCTCTATTGGTGTATCGCACCACGGTTCGCACATCAACCGGGGAAACTCCTTACATGTTGGTATACGGTACAAAAGCCGTCATTCCTGCTGAAGTTGAGATCCCATCTTTGAGAATCATACAAGAAGCTATGCTCAGCGACGCAGAATGGGTAAGAAGTCACTATGAGCAATTGGCCTTCATAGACGGAAAAAGAATGAACGCGGTTTGTCATGTTCAGCTATATCATAATAGAATGACCAGAGCCTTCAACAAGAAAGTCAAACCAAGACGATTCACACCGGGGCAGCTGGTGTTAAAGAAAATCTTTCCTCATCAAGACGAAGCAAAAGGGAAATTCTCTCCCAATTGGCAAGGCCCGTACATGGTTCACCGAGTGTTGACAGGAGGAGCACTCATACTGGCAGAAATGGATGGAGAAGTTTGGCCTAAACCAATCAACTCAGACGCAATCAAGCGCTACTATGTGTAATTGTTATGTTTCTATCAATGTTGTAAATTGAACTACGCCTGACCTGATTCCCGTTTAAGAGGGGATACGTAGGCAGCCCTATGGGTTCGGTCACATTTTAATGAAATTTTCATTTCCCCCTACGAATGGAAACTGGGGCATAAATTTGGGGAGGGACCTTAAAATTCCGAAGCAAGTTCAGCCGAGCACCGCACCAGTAACAGCCAGGAGCCTTCACCCATCAAACTACGGCAGAATTTTGAGAAGGACCCTCAAATTTCCATAGCAAGAGAGGTTGCAATGTCTTAAACCGCGTCGTGGTCACCGGTTCATCCAAATAAAATTAATTTTTTCCAATTATATGTTATATCATATTTTTATAAAACCATGCATATTTATTTCTCAAAAACAGCTTATTTTAGCAATTCTACCCATGTGGTACAAACAAAGTTATCATCATCAAGCAGACATGTCGGGCCGAGCCAGCGAGGATACGAACTAACCCTCCCCTTTACAGAACTCACGATTTTTCTTTGGATGCAGGCGCAAATATGGCGAAAGCCCAAAACATCCTATTACCCCTGCAAGACGCATACTTCTCAAGGATACGCTCTCGAACTCATCGCACATGCCGACGCTTACTATTATCACAAGCAACGCTTCATTCACAACAATCAGATCGCCGTACTTTATCATCAGCTAAGAATTCTTACTGTCATTTTTTTTCTCGCATTGCATAAGGCTACTGTTCTGCCTTCCGAGACTAAGCACTGTCTCCCTGCATTTTCTCGCATTGCATAAGGCTACCATTCTTCCTTCCGAGGTTCCACGCTACCTCCCTTGCATTTTATTTCCTGCACTGCATAAAGGCTACCATTCTGCCTTCCGAGGTTCCACGCTACCTCCCTTGCATTTTATTTCCTGCACTACATAAAGGCTATCATTCTGCCTTCCGAGGTTAATCTCTACCTCCCCTGCATTTGCATCATTGCATAAGGATACCATTTTGCCTTCCGAGGTTAAGCTCTACCTCCCCTGCATTCGCATCATTGCATAAGGCTACCATTCTGCCTTCGGGGTTCTATGCTACCTCCTTCTGCATTTTTATCTCCCGCATTGCATAAGGCTATCATTCTTCCTTCCGAGGTTAAGCTCTACCTCCCCTGCATTTTCTCGCATTGCATAAGGCTAACATTCTGCCTTTCGAGGTTCCACGCTACCTCTCTTCGCATTTTACTTCATTATGCAAAGCTCCTTTCCACCTTTTCAAAGCAGTCCCCTTTTGTTACGCTATTTATTTACGCTTTCTTTCTGGCTAAGCTCTGCCCCTCCTTCTTTTCTCAAATCACAAGACTAAGCTCTGTCTTGTCAACATCATACTACTGCATTCTTCATGGGCTGAACTATCGCCAACTTGTCCAAAGGCGTCATCGTTCAGAGGCACCATTTTCATGGCCCGAGAACATCATTTCATGGCCTAAGGATCTCTTTTATTCAACTTGCACATCATTATTCAAAGGCACATGATTCGGAGGCACCATCCTCATGGCTCGAGAACATTATTTCATAGCTTGCGAATCCCGCACCAAGCGATTCATGGCCCAGGACATCATGGTCTAAGGACATCATCCTAATTGTCCGAAGACAACATTCATAATCCAATGGGAACTTGCATCATATTTATATTATGCACGATATATGCTTGTTATTTACTTGCAGGTAATCCGACCGGAACGGACAACCAGGCAGGAGCGGACCGCTCCAGTTATCCAAAACAATCCCGTAAGACCTTCCAATTTTGCCCCACCTTGCACCTTGCGTCCGTTCTTGTGAGACATCACCGGTATATTTCATCGATGATTCCTGAACTACATACGGCCTGATTCCTGTAAGACCAGGGATATGTAGGCAGCTCAGAAGCCAGGGTGCTGCCTAATTTTCTCACGCGTTTCCAATCGGTCAAAATTGGCCATCATATCTTTACCCGACAACTCTTTCATCCTTTCCGGGTAAAGAGGGGCAGCTGTTGATACCCAATTTTTCCTCAAATTCTTTTCAAACTTGCATATAAGCTCTCAAAATTACTCTTTGCAATAATGAGCATCTTTCCTATTTTTTTCATACTTTTATTTAATTTATTTCCCTGTCTATTTAACATTTCATATTTAAAATAATTCATAAATTATTCTCTAAATAATTTTAAAAATACTTCCTAGCTCAGTATATCAGTTGTAATCATTTTCTATTTATTAAAATCCAATTATTTCATAAATTAGCCAATCGGGCATTATTTAGCTATAATTACAATGATTTTGCAATTATAACCCAATTGCACACTTTATGTTATTTTAATTCGATAATTAGTCATTTTTTATATTTAATATTATTTAATTCCCTTAATTTCATTTATTTAAACTCAATTTAATTTTTTGTATAATTATTGGCTGTTTATTTAATTATTTATCTATTTTTTGTGGTATTTAATATCTAGCCACCTTTTTATTTAAAAACTAGCCTAATTAAATACTCAACCCAAACCATAATTAACCCAAGACCCAAACCAAATTCGCTCCAGCCCAATCCTAATCCTTACATGGCCCAACCCCTAGTTAAATCTGAGTCGTTGATCAAATAAGATCAACGGCCCAGATCCCCCCTTTCCTAAAATAACTCTCACCTAACCCCCCTCCCCATCTCATTTTCGAGACTCCTCACTCTCTCTCTTCGTCTCTTCCTCTCCTCCTCTCTCTAGAACCTTCTGGTTCTTCGTCTTCTCCGATCGCCTTCTCCGGCCACCTCCAGTCTCACCCCTTTCGACTACCAGCCGTTATGACTCCTCTTTCTCCGGTCTACTTCATCTCTGAGACCTTCAATGGTCTTTACCATTCCCAACAACTACTGGGGTTCCTGCTTGGTTGGTTTTCCGGCCTCCTCCGATGGGGTTTTGACGCGATCATGCCATAACTACCACTATCCCTGAGTTTCACAGCAGGTTCTTCTACTTTCTACGATATCTCTGAAACCCTAACTTTTGAACCTTTTGATTTTTCTTAGATCTACACTGAATTTGGGTTTATTACTAGTATTATTACACTCTTTCTCAAAGGTTTTTCATGTTTAAACAAGTTCTACTTAGGGTTTCTAAAGTTTTTCTTCAAACAACTTTCTCAAAGTTCCAGTGACTTTTCTCGCATGCTTAAGTGTTTACCACTTTGAATCATGGATTGTTATGTTAAAACTTTATTTTTAACACTTCTTTAAATCCTTACTATGTCTGCTCTTTTTATTCGTACGTGTGTCTGTTTTCCCATGAGTGATTCCTGTTTCTTTGTGATTGCTGTTTCGCTATGCTACTGAGTCTTTGATTTTGTCGTTTCTTATGCTTGAATCAGTATTATCTTGAATCTCTGAATGATTGTAAGTAGTACTGCATTATTTTCTATATGCTGATACACGAGACATTCCCTTAATTAGTATCAATTTCGAATCCCTGATTTTGTGTGGATACTTGTACTGATTTCCTACTACTTCCTTTGGTTTACAACTTCAAATTATTTTACTACCTTATTGTGTGATCGACTACTCTATTAATTGACTGTTACTGTCGTTTCTTCAATTAAACCCTAAGTACCTAGCCCTGATTACTTATGCTATACTTGAGGTATTTTGAATGATTTCCTTATGTGAATTGTTTCCTTATTTTCCACTTTTCCATTTGTCTTTGAAATGTCTCCCTTAATTAAGGGAATACTTGGCTTGACTCTTATTTTACTAATTGCTAGTTCTTACCATTAATGAACTACATTGATCATTCCCTTATTAATCGTGTATTGATTCTTCTTGCCTTCTATATTACTGATTCTTACGTTTGAATAAAATCCCTTGAGCTAAGGGAGTACTTGCCTTAATTTCCTGATTATTTGATTTTGAGTTCCTTCAATTACTACTTGACTTGATTTTTACCTTATTCACTACTTGCTTTTGAACTATATATATACTCTGCCTTCACTCTTAACAAAAAAAAAAACACTGAGATTTATACTGAAGACACTGATACATTGCACAACACACACAGCAATACACACTATTCTCTCTTGTGCTCTTGCTCTCTTTCTTTCTCTGTTCTACTGTTGTTCCCTGCTCTTGTCTCTTAGTAGTCGGCTGTAAGCTAGGGCTGCTATTGTGCTCATACTTGGATCTTTCATTCTGCTGTGCTCTCTTCTTGTTGGTATGCCCTAATTAATTTCAAAGTTCCAAACCAATGTCGTTATTACTACTTCAGTATGTCATGTTCTTAATTGTTCTCTACCTATGCTTCTACTATTCTACATGCAATTAATGCCATATTTTCCTGTTGATACTTGCTAAGTTTATCTCTTTACATGCTTATGATTAAGTCTATACTTGCTTTACCTATTCTTGTATACACCTGCTAGGCCATCTCTTTCCTGTTCAAGTATCGAGTGTCCCTGATTCCCCTGAACCTTTATCTGTTATTACTACTTATGACTTACATACTTATGGCTATCATTTGCTCTTCATCTTACCAGTGCTACATGTATTATGTTATTGCCTACTATTATGTCTAAATTCGACCATTTCTTGGTTTCCTAAATCTCTTAGATTTTGTGTACTCATGCTTAGTGAGTTTTCATAAGTCTCTGTATCTCCTGGTGTTATTATGTGATCTATTTTCCCCTTTGCCCATTGTCCTTGTGTGCAATCCTGTACTACTGAACTTTTGATTAATGTTTCTATTTGTTTTATGTTAATCTTTCAAAAACAACTCTCCAGTTTTGAAAACTCCTTTCTTAAACTATGAACTTTCCTCTCTTCCCTGCACTTCACACTACTCTTAGAAAATTAGGTCCTACCCCCTTCGTGTGAGCATTGCCTTGAGTACCCCTGAGTACTTATTGAACTTTGACACACAAGGATGGTAACTCTACACTGCACTTGTTAAAATCTTGGCAATTTTTTTGGGTGCTGGTATTGGCCAGGGATCCATTGGCCCCCTTGGGAGCTTTGCCGCACCCAGGTCATTAAGGCTGTGAAACTCGAAAGGAGTGAGGCTGGGAGATTGGTCCGATTGAAAGCTCCCTATAGAATAACTTCTTATTTTCCTTTTTCATTATTGTAATTTATTTATTATTGGTTTGTAATAATTTGTAAACGAATAATTGGGGCTGGATAGTGAATATGGGGGGGGGGGG
>ML258670.1:0-10352 GCA_005239495.1 Nicotiana undulata | reverse complement strand
AATCCTGCTTTAGGTCCTCTACTTTCAGCATGTTATTATACTCATTTCGTAACCATGATCACAGTTAATAACAAGCTAATAAACGGTCATAAAGCATTACCACTGTATTCTTCATCTAGAAACCATGTTCTTAGGGTACCCCTATGTGCATTAGCTATCCTGTCCTTAGGACTTCTTATCTGTTCGAATTGCAGTAGTTGAACGCCTAATTAACCTTGTTAAAATATGGCTAAGTGGTTTAAAACGCTTCTGCAAAGTATACTATCCTGCGTGTCTAATCAGAATCAAATATGCATGTTCACCCTTCAAAATAAGTATGCAATGTGTACAACGCCTAGGCAAACCATAGGCCTAACATGTATAAAACTCAAATCAATTGTGCTTTGTTTGCTATCGTTAAAACTGACCAGCCCCTCTTTAAACATTTTTGAACTCTGCTGCTCCCACTATTATTTTGCCTCTCTGAAGCTCACTCTACTTTTACCAAAAACTCCCACTCTGTTTTAAAATAATTTTGAAGTTGTGCATTTTACTTCTCATTACTGATTTCCTGATTCTTGTTCCATTATGTCTTCACACCAATAAGGTTTCAAAGTTACTTCATTCTGCAAAAGTCATTCTATCTCTGAATACTTGTTGAACTATTTTCTAAAAGCGATTTATTAAGGTCTTATGAACTACTGGATTCTCACACTCATTTTTTTGGATTACTGAATTTCAAAATAAAAAAACATTCTTGTTTTGACTACTGGTTTTCTGAAAGCTATCTTTCCTTTTAGTGAAATTTTTTAAAATTACTGTATACTTCTAAGTGCTCAAGCTGTTGCATTTCTGAAAATCAATCATCTTTTTTTTTTATTCAATCTTAACTGAGCCCTCTGCTTTCACTGCTAGGTTGCTAAAATATTTTTGAAACTTATTGTTTCAACTTCAGCATTTCTGTTTTTTAAACTCCCATCTTTGAGACCTTAAATGTGTTTGAGACGTGCTACCTACGTGTTTACTTGTGGAGGGATCTGTGAGCCCCGTATCTGCCTTTATGTGTTCCCCATATTTGTAGTCCTATTTGTTTTACATGTCGCTTAGAATTTTATCCTTTTAAACCTAGGAGTTCAGCCTAGTACTCACCTTGTAGGATTAGTAGTCCTAAATACCCTCCAGGACGTATAGAATGGGACAGGTAATAGCACGCAATAAGCATTCGTGACCAACACACGCGTTTTAAATAACCTCCAAGGGGTGGAAGGGGTAGAATACAGATATGATGATCGGTGCGCTAATATCACGTGTAGCCGCCTCTTTGAGGTGTGACATACCGGGTATTGTATGGATGTGATCCGTATTACTTTAAACTTAGGACAGTTCTTTTCAAATGTTTAGTCTAATGCTTTCTCCATAACTTTTAAAGATTTTCATGATTGTTTGAAATCCCCTCTTATGTGAACCTTACTTGCTATTTGTTCACCGTCCAAATTCACAAAACTTCTTGGCTGGGACCCACAGTTGTGGATCTTGAGGGGTGCCTAACACCTTCCCCTTGGGATAATTTCAAGCCCTTACCCAATATCTGGTAATGCAAACTAGTTCATGAGTTATCAACTCTAGGTGCCCTAACGCACCATAAAAATCGTTAGGTGGCGACTCTTCCTTAAACCCTTTCTTTTAAGGAGTTGTCCTGAATGTCATAGAACCCGATATCTCCGTACCTAACCCGTGCGATAGAGAAAAAAGGGCGCGACAATCATGTTCATTGATGACATTCTTATATACTCCTGCAGCTGGGAAGAGCATGAGCAGCATCTCTGTATACCATTCCAGACTTTGAGAGATAATCGGTTGTATGCTAATTTTTCTAAATGTAAGTTCTGGTTAGATTCCGTAGCCTTTTTGGGTCATATAGTATCAGCCGAGGGTATTCAGGTAGATCCTTATAAGATAGAGGCAGTCAAGAACTGGCCTAGACCCACCACTGTCATGGAGATTAGGAGTTTCTTGGGTTTGGCCGGCTACTACCGTCGTTTTGTGGAGGGGTTTTCATCCATAACAGCCTCAATGACTAAATTGACTCAGAAAGGTGCCCCATTTACATGGTCAAATGAGTGCGAGGTGAGCTTTCAGAAGGTCAATACAGCCTTGACTTCAGCACCGGTGTTGGTATTACCATCAAATTCGGGTTCTTTCACGGTGTATTGTGATGCTTCTGGAGTAAGACTTGGAGCAGTGTTGATGTAGGATGGCAGGGTGATTGCATATGCATCTCGTCAGTTGAAAGTCCATGAGAAGAATTATCATGTTCATGATTTAGAGTTGGCAGCTATTGTACATGCTTTGAAAATTTGGAGGCATTATCTTTATGGCGTGCCGTGTGAGATTTTTACTAACCATCGCAGCCTCCAGTACTTATTCAAGCAAAAAGATCTAAATTTGAGGCAGCGGAGGTGGTTAGAGTTGTTAAAAGATTATGATGTCACTATATTGTATCACCCGGGGAAGGCCAATGTGGTGGCCGATGCATTGAGTAGAAAGGCGGCGAGTATGGGCAATCTTGCGTATATCCCAGTTGGCAATAGACTATTGGCTTCAGACATTCAAACTTTGGCTAATCAATTCGTGAGGTTGGATATTTCTCCTAGCAGTGTCCTAGCCTATACTGTCGCTCGGTCTTCTCTAATTGATCGTATCCGAGAGCGGCAGGATGATGACCCACATTTGGCGGTCCTTAGAGACACAGTTTGGCACGGCGATGCCAAGTAGGTTACACTTGGAGATGATGGCGTTTTGAGGATGCAAGGTAGGTTGTGTGTGCCTAATGTAGATGGCCTTCGTGAAGTGATCCTTGAGGAGGCTCACATCTCCAAGTATTCTATTCACCCAGGTGCAGCAAAAATGTACCAAGATTTGAAACAACATTATTGGTGGAGAAGGACGAAAAAGGACATTGTGGCTTATGTGGCTCGTTGCTTAAATTGTCAGCAGATACAATATGAGCATCAGAGACCTGGTGGTTTGCTTCAGCAGATAGAGATTCCTGAGTGGAAGTGGGTGTATCACTATGGACTTCGTTTTTGGGCTCCCACGGACTCAGAGGAAATTCGATGCAGTTTGGGTTATTGTGGACAGGCTGACTAAGTCCGCACACTTCATTCCTGTGGCCAGTACTTATACTTCAGAGCGGTTGGCTGAGTTGTATATTCGGTAGATTGTTCGCCATCATCGGGTGCCCATGTCTATCATTGTTGATCGAGGTACGCAGTTTACTTCGCACTTTTGGAGGGCAGTTCAGCATGAGTTTGGTACCCGAGTGGAGTTGAGTACATCATTTCACCCTCAGACTGACGCGCAGTCCGAGCGTACCTTTCAAATATTGGAGGACATGTCCCGCGCTTGTGTTATTGACTTTGGAGGTTCATGGGATCAATTTTTTCCATTAGCAGAGTTTGCTTATAATAATAGTTATCAGTCGAGCATTCAAATGGCTACTTATGAAGCGTTATATGGTAGACGGTGCAGATCGCCATTTGGATGGTTCGAGCAAGGAGAGGCTCGGTTGTTGGGTACCGACTTAGTTCAGGAGGCCTTAGATAAGGTCAAGATTATTCAGGAGAGACTTCGTGCAACTCAGTCTAGGAAAAAGACTTATGCTGATCGTAAGGTTCGTGATGTAGCATTCATGGTTGGAGAGATGGTATTGCTTCCTGTGTCGCCCATGAAGGGTGTTATGAGGTTTGGGAAGAAGGCCAAGTTAAGCCCTAGGTATATTGGGCCGTTTGAGATTCTTGATAAGGTGGGGGAGGTAGCTTACAGACTTGCATTGCCTCTAGGGTTATCCTCAGTTCATACGGTATTCCATGTGTCTATGCTCTGGAAATATCATGGTGACCCGTCTCACATGTTAGATTTCTGCTCTGTCCAGTTGGACAAAGACTTAACTTATGAGGAGGAGCCGGTAGCTATTTTAGACTGGCACGTTCGCCAATTGAGATCTAAAAGTTTTCCTTCAGTTCAAGTGCAGTGGAGAGTCCAGCCCATTGAGGCAGCTACTTGGGAGTTCGAGTCGGACATGCAGAGTAAATACCCACACTTGTTCGCCACTTCAGGTAATTTCTATGTTCGTTCGAGGACGAACGTGTGTTTTAGAGGTGGAGATTGTGATGACCCAAGGGGTCATTTTATAAAATTAGACTCCGTTCCATGCAAAATAACCATAAAAAGACTAAAATTAAATACCTCGATTTGCGTGCACAGTGCGGGCGTAAAACCAGAAAGCTTTTATGTGAAAATATGAGAAATAGTGATTTTTAGAATTTAAATTTGATAAAAGTTGACTTTGGTCAACATATTGAGCAAATGGACCCGGATCCATATTCCGACGATCCCGGGAGGTCTGCAGTAAAATATGGGACTCGGGCGTATGCCCAGAAATGAATTCCGAGGTCCCAAGCCTTAGAAATCAAATTTTGAAAGAAATTATTTTGTTGAAATGTTCGTGAATTAAAGAAATGAAATAATGCTAAAAATCATTGGAATTGGGTCCGTATTTTTCTTCCGGAGCACGGTACAACTTTGTTACGATATTAAGAGGTTAAGTGTGAAATTTGGTGAAAACCAGAGTTCATTTGACGTGATTCGGACAACCGGTTGAGAAATTATGAACTTTAAGAGTTTTGTTGAAAATGATGAGTTTTGAGGTGTAATTCATAGATTTACATGTTATTTTCATGATTTTATCACACGAGCAAGTCCGTATGATGTTTTTAGACTTGCGTGCATGATTTGTTTAGAGCCCCAAGGGCTCGGGTGAGTTTTGGATAGGCCACAGGGTGTTTTACACTTGAAATAGACTGCTAGTTTTTCCTTCTTCTGGTGTCTAGGCAATTGTGCTATGCGATCGCATAGGCATGATTGCGATCGCATAGAGTAATCTCAAGGGGCCCAAAATTTGGCTTGTGCGAATGCGGCACTATGCGTGCGATCGCGGAGCACACCTGGGCCTACCTGTGCGAACACACACTACACAGCGTAAACACACTGCTTTAAATTTTGGCCTAGGGGAGGGAAAGCCAATACCCTGTGCGATCGCACCCCTCCCCCTGTGAACGCGCTGCTTAAAATCCCATACCTGTGTGATCGCACCTCTTTATTCGCGATCGCACAATTGCCCATCCTAGCTATTATAAATATCTTTTAAAAACCGGGCAAACCTTCTTCTTCACAAAAATTTCGAGGTTTTCAGCCCTAAGAACGATTTTGTTCAACAATCTTCATCTCCAAGTCATAGGTAATCAATTACAAACTTTGTTCTTTCAATTTCTTACTATTTTGCATCACTTTTAAAGCAAAAACAAAGAATTTACATGGTAAAAATCTAGGATTTGGGTAGAATTAGGGAGTTTTGTAAAAATCAAATTTTTATATCAAATTAAGGTCGGATTTCAAAACTAATAGCATATTTGGGTTCGTGGGTGAATGGGTAATCCTAAATTGGTCTGAACCCCGAGTTTAGAACAAGCAGGCCCGAGGTCGGATTTTCACTTTTTTTTAGAAAAGCTTAGGAAAAATTATATTTTCAATAAAGTTAGTTCCTTTTGCATTAGTTAATGATATTAAGTTAATTTTGATTATATTCGAGCAAGTTAGAGGTGAATTCAAAAGGAAATGTAATAATTGAGCAGTGAGTGACCTGCAGAATTGAGGTAAGTGTTTGGCCTAACTTTAGCTTGAGGGAATAGGACTCCCCACTTGTTTGTTATGTGAATTGCATGGGGGTGGTGTATAGGTGTGGTGACGAGTATCTATGCACCACCCAAAGCGTTTGCTAAAATATGATCCCATTTCCCGTCCCCACTTATTTGATTATTATCTTAACAATTATATGTTCATTATTGTTTCTATGACTATTTGGCCTTGTTGAATTGTTGTTAGTATTGTTGTGACTACTTAGAAAGAGTATTGGTTGTTTGAATTGATTTCCTCGTGATATAAATATGGCTGAGAGGTTTGGTATTGTTTTATGGAATAAATGCATATATTTTGATATTCTTGTTGGTTTCTTGGTTGAGAGGTTATTGATGAAGTCATGAGAAAAATGCAGTTTATTATTTATAATGGTTGAAATAAAAGTATTGTGAAAGGCTTGGCCTGAATCATGAAAGTTTGAAATAAATATATATATATGACTGTGATAAGGGTGGACAAGAAAAAATAAATAAATATATACATATGACTGTGATAAGGGTGGAGAGGAGAAATATATATATATATATATATACATGACTGTGATAAGGGTGGACAGGGGAAATAAATATATATGACTGTGATAAGGGTGGATAGGAGAAATAAAGATATATGACTGTGATAAGGGTGGACAGGAGAAATAAATATATATGACTGTGATAAGGGTGGACATGAGAAATAAATATATATGACTGTGATAAGGGTGGACAGGAGAAATAAATATATATGACTGCGATAAGGGTGGACAGGGAAAATATAAATATATGGCAGTGATAAGGGAGGATATTTACATTTATATTTTACTGATTTTTCAAGAAAAAGAGAATCAAAGTTTTGAAAAGCTAAAATATATATTTTACTCTTATAAAAATTTTAGTACTATTTTTATTTAAAGTTAAAGTTTGGAATTTTGAAGAGATATTTGAGAATTGGTTATAGTTGAGTTATGTCACGACCCAAATCTCGATTCAGGTCGCGATGGCGCCCAACGGCGAGGTTAGGCCAGCCAATATAGAAACGCTAAGAGTTACCATTCCCCGTTACGCAAATTTCATCTTTTAACAAATTTTAAACAGAAATAAACATGATAAAGGCGGTGATGTGAAATAAAACTACAAGTGCGGAAAATCAACCAATAGGCATGTCGCATAACATATGTACAGCCAACCACCCAAAATATACACCACGAGTATGCCAGGAACTAGTGTCACGAGTGCCACGGGCAACTACTGAATATACAATGATTACAATATATACAGGGTCTCAGTCTGAATGAAATGGACAGAGAATATAACAAAAGAACTCCAGGGTGCTGCTAGGAAGTCGCCGGGAAAGCATCTCACCATGAAGTATGACCACGCTATCAATATCTAGCACCGTCCTGATAATCAGACGTACCAGCCTCTGGACCTGTACAGTGAAGTACAGAAAAGAAAAGAAAGTGCAGCATGAGTACATATTAAATAAATATGTACCCACTGAGTATCCCGCCTAAAATCTAAGAAGTAGTGACGAGAGGTCGACTCGATACTCACTAAGGTCCAACAGTAATAACATATGATAAAATATAATGAAATACAGTAAGCATGTCAGGGAAATAAGAAACAAGTATATATATCGAGGGCAGAAATCCAAACAAATACTGAACTAAACAATAAAGCACTTTCAAAGGTAAGACCACCGAACGATACAATAATCACAAATTCTTAGATCCGCCGTGGCGTACGGCCCGCTCCCATAAGGTACCTTCTACACTCGCTGTGGCGTACGGCCCGATCCCATATATATTCAATTACTTTCAACCCTGCCGTGGCGTACGACCCGATCCCATATATATTTCACAATTTCTTTCAACTCTGTCGTGGCGTACGACCCGATCCCATAATCTTTCAATACTTACTTTCCATAACAAATTCCTTGCCATTCAACAATTTTTCCATAAAGCCTCAGAGGAATAACACTATGCAAAACATAATTTCATAGTACATATGGCGTCACAATAAATCATATAAAGCATTACAAGAAAAACATATCAGGCATTACGAGAAAAGCATATAAGGCATGATGTGGGCCTAACTACCCGGACATAACAATAATAGCCGCTACGTACGGACTCTCGTCACTTGGCGCGTACGTAGCCCCCAAACAATTTACACATAGCATATACATCACCTATGGGGACAATTCCCTCTTACAAGGTTAGAAAGGAGACTCACCTCGTGTCGAATCTACCCCTCGGACCACAATTGTGCCCGAAACTTCGAACTCTACACCTGAGGACTCGAAACTAGCAAAAAGGTATACAATAACATCAATGCATGCACAATGTGATAAATTATCTTAGCTATTCAATAAAAGTCGCCATTCTTGAAGAATTTCCAAATTCCAACCCGGTCCCGCATGATCAAATTCCAAAAATTCTCGAAGGAATCACTCACCCATAGCCTAAGGATCATTAATGTGTGATTTCTACTTAAATTCATGGCCTAAAACGGATAATCACAAAATCCTCAAGAACCCTAAAATTACTACCTAATTCTATGGTTTTAGATAATTTAATAGCGAATTTAACTAAGAATTAATGTTTGAAACTAGTAAAACTATGGAATTTACTTACCTCAATAACAGTGGTGGAAGGTCCCTAGAAGAGCTCTCTAAAAACTTGAGGAGGAAGATGAAAATGGAGGAAAAATGCTAAGTCCCGTATTTTATAAAATTGCCCAGGGATTCCTTAACTGTGATCGCGAAGAGGAGCATGCGATCGCGAAGGCCAAATGGCCAGACCTCTGCGATCGCGGAAGAGGTCTTGCGATCGTGAAGGCCAACTGGCCAGACCTCTGCGATCGCGGCAGAGGTCCTGCGATCGCAAAGAACAAACACACCCGGCCCAGTCGCGACTCTATGCAATCGTAACAAAAGGCTGCGATCGTGAAGGTGTGGAACCCAGACCTCTGCGATCGCAAAGGGGAAGTTGCGATCGCAGATAACAATCAACAGCCCAGCAAAATCCTTCTCCGCGATCGAAACCCACCTTCTGCGGTCGCAGAGAAGGAAACCAGATAGCAGAAATTCTGGTTTTTCCAACTTAGCTCCCGGGGGTCTAAAACACGCCTGAGCCCCTCGGGACCTTATCCAAAAGAACTGGCAAATCAGTATTCATGATACGGACTCGCTCGAACTTCCGGAACCTGAATAATAACAACAAAACTCAGAATTCAACCCCAAAACCAAATTGAATCAAAACTTAAGAACTTGAAATTCTAGAATTCACTTCAATGCGCCGAACCGGCCTATACTACTCGGAATGACTTCAAATTTCTCAGACAAGTTATAAATGACATAAAAGAACTATTCCCGGTCTCGGAATTTCATTCGGACCTCGGGAACATAAAATCACATTTCAAGCCAAATTTCAAATTCTTTAAAAATCCTCAAAACTTCATTAACTCCAATTTTCTCATTTTGATCCGAAACCAATCAATTCAAGTCAGTTTCTTACCAAATTTCACAGATATCTTAAATAACACATATTGAACCTGTTCCGGGCTCCGAAATCACAATACGGGCCCGTCAGCACAGGTCTCACATCAAGGTTCACTTTCATAAGCCTTTAATATTTTCATAAAACAATTTTCTTTAAAAATTCATTTCTCGGACTTGGGTCCTCGGATTTCGATTATGGGCATTCTCCCAAGTCCCATATTTTCCTACGGACAGTCGTATCACAGATTCGTGTCCATTTACCAAAAATGTTGACCAAAGTCAACTTTATTCAATTAATTATCATAAATTAGACTCTTAAGCAAGTTTTCACATAAAGGCTCCCCGGCTACGCGCTCGGGCTACGCACGCACATCGGGGTGAGATTAACGGTGGCTTTCGGGGCCTCAGAACATAGTCAGAATTAGATTCACATAAGATGACCCCTTTTTGGGTCATCACAATCTCCCCCTCTAAAACAAATGTTCGTTCTCGAACGGACGTAGAATCGTACCTGAAGTGCCGAATAGCTGTGGATACCTGCTCCGCATGTCTTCCTCGGACTCCCAGGTCGCCTCATCGACTAGTTGTCCCCTCCACTGGACCTTTACAGTAGAAATTCTCTTAGACCTCAACTGGCGGTCCTCCCTATCAATAATAGCAACTGGCTCNGCATGATATCTCCGGAGCATGGATACATGAAATACCGGATGAACTCTCGATAAGGCAGGAGGTAAAGCGAGCTCTTAAGCAACCTCCCTGACTCGCCTCAACGCCTCGAAAGGGCCTATAAACCTGGGGCTCAGCTTGCCCTTCTTCCCAAATCTCATAACGCCCTTCATCGGCGAAATCTTCAACATAACCTTATCTCCCTCCATAAATGCCACATCACGCGCCCACTGATCCGCGTAGCTCTTCTGTATAGACTGTGCTGTATGGATCCTTTCCTGAATAATCTTCACCTTTTCCAAGGCATCTCTCACCAGATCGGTACCATATAGCTTGGCCTCGCAAGGTTCAAACCACCCAATCGGAGAACGACATCGTCGACCATATAAAGCCTCGAATGGAGCCATCTCTGTTACACCCCATGTTTTCGTACGTGAGAGTACATCGTAAGTCAATTGATGTAAGCTCAG
>ML258669.1:11895-35759 GCA_005239495.1 Nicotiana undulata | reverse complement strand
TTTTCCATTTTAGGCCATGAATTCAAGTAGAAATCACACCTTAGTGATCCTTAGGCTATGGGTGAGTGATCCCTTCGAGAATTTTTGGAATTTGATCATGCGGGACTGGGGTTGGAAATTGGGAATTCTTCAAGAATAGCGATTTTATTGAATAACTAGGATAATATCTCACATAGTGCATGCATTGATTTAATTTTACACCTTTTGACTAGTTGCGAGTCCTCGGGTGTAGTGTTCGGAGTTTCGGGCGCAATTGTGGTCTGAGGGGTAGATTCGAAACGAGATGATTCTCCTTTCTAACCTTGTAAGAGGGAATTGTCCCCATAGGTGATGTATATGCTATGTGTAAATTGTTTGGGGGCTACGTACACGCCAAGTGACGAGAGTCCGTACGTAGCGGCTATTATTGTTATGTCCGGGTAGTTAGGCCCACATCATGCCTTGTATGTTTTCTCGTAATGCCTGATACGTTTTCCTTGTAATGCTTCATATGATTTATTGTGACGCCATAGGTACTATGAAATTATGTTTTGCATAGTGTTATTCCTCTAAGGCTTTATGGAAAAAAATTGTCGAATGGCAAGGAATTTGTTACGGAAAGTAAGTATTGTAAGATATTGGGATCGGGTCGTACGCCACGGCAAAGTTAAAAAGTAATTGAATATATATGGGATCGGGCCGTACTCCACGACAGTGTTGAAAGTAATTGAATATATATGGGATCGGTCCGTATGCCACGTCAGAGTTGAAAAGTAATTGAATATATATGGGATCGGGCCGTACGTCACGACAGTGTTGAAAGTAATTGAATATATATGTGATCGAGCCGTATGCCACATCAGAGTTGAAAAGTAATTGAATATATATGGGATCGGGCCGTACGCCACGGCAGTGTTGAAAGTAATTTAATATATATGGGATCGGGCCGTAAGCCACGGCAGTATTGAAAAGTAATTGTGATAAATATATGGGATCGGGTCGTACGCCACGGCAGTGTTGAGAAATACTTGAGATACATATGGGATCGGGCCGTACGCCACGGCGAGTTTAGAAGGTACCTTGTGGGAGCAGGCCGTACGCCACGACGTATTTAAGAATTTGTGATCATTGTTTCGTTCGGTGGTCTTACCCTTGAAAGTGCTTTATTGTTTAGTTCAGCAATTGTTTGGATTTCTGCTTTTGATATATATACTTGTTGCTTATTTCACTGACATGCCTACTGTATTTCATTATATTATATCCTATGTTATTACTGCTGGACCTTAGTGAGTATCGAGTCGACCTCTCGTCACTACTTCTTCGAGTTTAGGCGGGATACTCACTGGGTATATATTTATTTAATATGTACTCATGCTGCACTTTTTTTTCTTTTCTGTACTTGACTGTACAGGTCCGTAGGCCGGTAAAAACTTACCTATTTCCTCGCTATCCAATTCATTTATGTCACTGCCAAGCCACTATTTAAGCACTTGCAGTCATACATTTGACTCACAAAAACCAGAACACATAAGTAATATCTTCCATTCGAGTGACAGAAAATGCAGTCATCACGTGTTTAAGGTTAATAAATCAAGCTATTAAACCGGCACAAAACCAAAAACAAATCTCAGATGCAAAAAAAAAAAAGATACTTGTAAAAGAATGTGATGTATTACAAAGTTTTTAGTAATATTTTTCTTAATTTCTTCCACGTTTAAAGGTTAGGACTTTCAGCAAGAGATACCACATTTAAGGAATAATCATATTTAAAACTCAAGGGAATGAAGTCAAATTAATGGAAAACAGAATTAGCCGTCATGACGTATTTTGTTTTGTTTTTTTTATACCGTTGGAGTGTTGGTGGCATACATTTAATCCCTTACTTTAGTTTCATTTCATGTGCTTGTTGACACAATTTTTATGTTATAAACGATGTTCTTCTTATTTTAGATTTTTTTTGTCCATATTGGTTAGGCGTGTTTATAGCGATATACTTTCCGTGGAATCCCGCAAATTTTCTTATTGGTGTAATCGTTAACCGAATTGGTAAGCCCCAAAAATCAAAATCGAAAAAATTAAAACCTTATTGAAACAATAACGATAAGCATATGTACAAATCGATAAGGGTCAAAATCGAATCGATAAATCGAATGCACACCCCTATTCTTTACCGTGTTTCTTAAATTTGAAGTTGAGTAAGCAGTAAAGTAAACACAACAATTTTTACTTGGAAAATCACCCGACTTAAAAGGTACAAAAACCACGACCTACTACGTGGGATTTTCAACTTCAACTCTACTATAACAATGAGTCAAATGTATCAATTACAAGACTATAATTCAATATTGTACAGTACTCCTACTACGACTATTTGATTTACAAGTTACTCACTTGTAAAATAAACATCCGCTCCAACTCAATAATTGTTTGTGACACTTGATTACAACTCAATTTTCTAAAACACAATACTAGACTAACTCAATAAGAATACAATATTGGTACTCGACTAGAGTGAACAACATGTAATTCTTCAGCTGATGTGTAAAGGATGAATTCAGAAGTCCAGAAAAGATAGTATTTAAAAGACCGGACTTTGAGATCTTCTTAGAGTCCTATGCATTGTTAGCTTCTCGTTTGATAAGACTCCCACTGTTCCAAGGACTCCACCAGTTTAGAAACTCTTGTCTCTCACTATTTTATTCGTATTTTCTTGGCAATAATTAATCCTTATTACATGTAGTAGCCTTCTTCCATCAAACTCGGACGTAGGTAACTTTGAGACAAAGTTACTGTCTTGCATAGACACACAATCATCAACCAGAGGAGCCAGTCCTTTATCCTGAGGAGGTGGTTCTTAGAACAGTTAAGTAACTACGTCGAGGACCTAATTCTTTGAATCATTTCATTTAAACAAATATTGTTAATCATCAAAATCTCAAATACTCAACACAACAGCCTCTTGACTTATACATTCAATAATTCCTTGAATTATATAAGCTCTTATCCCCAATTTATAAAATCTGCTATAGCCATGCATGTATCTAAGATCAGCAAATTTCAGTTGCACATGGTTTTTGTAGTGGCAATTCTTGACAAATGACTAAAGCATAGGAAAATGATAAAACTATTAAAAATCAAATGACATTTTGTGCTCAACCTTTTTGGAATCATAATCCTCCCCAGAAATTCATTTACGCTTCAAAACGACAAATAACTGGCATGGTTTCTCGTAATTAGCTTTCATCCATGCAGAGATCTCTTCACTTTTGAGAATAGTCCTCGCAAAAGCTTCATCTGCGATTTTACTTCCAAAGTGACTGATAAAAACTCCTTCCAAAACAGCCCTTAGGTTTGTCATTAAACGTTTTGCATCAGCCTCATCCACAAGCTTTGATTGGGGATATGTCATCTCTATTCTCTCGATGCTAAAACAACCATTTTTCTTCACTTCTTTAGTCATGTCTTCAGGAGAGGGAAAATATACTGGCACATTGAATGCGTCAACTAGAGATTCATCTACCATTCCCTATATATATATATATATATATATATATATATATATATATATATGTCAAAAAGAAAGATAACTCAATTCCAATATACGGCTAAACTAACTACTCTCTCTATATATATATATATATATGTCAAAAAGAAAGACAACTCAATTTCAATATACGGCTAAACTAACTACTCATATATATATATATATATACATATATATATATATATATGTCAAAAAGAAAGATAACTCAATTCCAATATACGGCTAAACTAACTACTCTCTCTATATATATATATATATATGTCAAAAAGAAAGACAACTCAATTTCAATATACGGCTAAACTAACTACTCATATATATATATATATATACATATATATATATATATATGTCAAAAAGAAAGATAACTCAATTCCAATATACGGCTAAACTAACTACTCTCTCTATATATATATATATATATGTCAAAAAGAAAGACAACTCAATTTCAATATACGGCTAAACTAACTACTCATATATATATATATATATACATATATATATATATATATGTCAAAAAGAAAGATAACTCAATTCCAATATACGGCTAAACTAACTACTCTCTCTATATATATATATATATATGTCAAAAAGAAAGACAACTCAATTTCAATATACGGCTAAACTAACTACTCATATATATATATATATATACATATATATATATATATATGTCAAAAAGAAAGACAACTCAATTCCAATATACGGCTAAACTAACTACTCCCCCATCCTATTTTATGTTATAGTGTTTGATCTGATACCACTAAGAAAGAAAGGAAGAATTTTGACAAATAAATTAAGTATACGTAGAATACTAAAATTGCCCTTACTACCAATAATTGAATGACTGACGGCAGGGGTTTCACATTTCTCTCTCATCATAAAATAGTTATGAAATATGTCCCCAAAAGTCATGTCAATTATTAAATCTAGCTAAAACGGGATTTAATAAATTACTAGTACATAGTTTTCAAATAAAGTAATTTGACTCTTTGAGACATAAAAAGGTAAATGTGTTGGCAAAAAAACGAAATGGAGAGAGTATTAGATATCAATCTTCACGAAACCATGGAGTACATAATGTATATACCTCATTGACCATATCAGTAAGAGTTGATCCGAAAAATTTGAGGAAGCGATAGCCTGAAAATGGTGAAACCAGAACCATTATTCCTCCGGTAACAATCTCCTCAGCTCTTGAATTCAAGAACACTTGCATATCCTTGTTGAACTGAGCAACATAAGCATTAACTACTGCAATATTTGAGGCATATACATAGTGAATCAATCCCTTATTCCACGCATCGGATTTCTCATCTAATAACTCTTCAGGCAACTTAGATAACCAATGGATAGCACAAGATGAATATGCGAAATGGACCGATCCTGAGGGAAATAACCTGCCGTGGAAAGACCCTGGAACTCCTGATACAAAATAAGACCTGTCGGTAGGTAGGGATTGAAAGAGGGTATTGAAATCATTGGTGATATGATCGTTGAAGAATACTTGGAATTCAGGAACATTAATAGTGGAATCTCTACTGAATTCATTATGGTACTTGTCCTTTACAGCTTGTACAATATGTTGAATAGCTAAGAAAGTGTTGGGTCCAACTGAACATCCCAAGTCTACAATACGAAATGTGTTTATTGAAGTTGATAACAGGCTTTTGATGTTAAGCTTTTCGGCAATTGCATCTCTTACCATCTCTTTAGCACCATCTAACACTTCTTTCTGCCATTGAAAAACACACATAAGTTTGACTAAACATTTAATTTGGAGCTTTATCATGCATACACCAATATCTAATATCTAAAATTCATGTGAGCAATTTGTTATCTACTGTTTTTGTTGGTAAACATATATACTCGAATTTCAAGAATCTATATTAAACACTAGGAGTAGTATTAGACAGACACCACTGACAACTTTTAATTAATTAATTACAGGTTTTCAACTCAAAGGTTATTCGATCCCTTCAAGTAAATTTCAAATTCAAGCTCAGAGATATAAAGAAAACTGCCCAACTTTCCTTAACAACAGAAGTATATATACAGTAAAATTGCTCAGGCAGAAGTATATATACGTTTGAAACACTGGATTTCAGATATTTTCCGTTCGATGTTTCTCGGAACATTAAGCTAAGATTGGAAATGGTTCTAGAAATACCTGCAATTCGGAGTTTCGGGAGTAGCTGTAGGCACCCTCACCAGCATTCATTGGGAAATGCCTTGGCATTTTGTCTAAAGCTTGATACTTCTTCTTCTTCCACACTTGTATAGCCTTCTTCCTAGTGCCTATATAAATGTGCTATAGTGTATTACTATATATAAGCCATAAGGGTACTTCATCTGTTTCGGTTCATAGTTTATATGAATCTATTTTATTTTGGTTCGTTACAAAGAGAATGATCCATTTTTAAATATATTAATAATTTAGCTTAAATTTACAATTCTATCTTTAATAAGAAATTTTTATAACCACACAAATACTCCGGACTTCTTTTTGACTTATTTAAGACCACAAATTCTAAAAGTTTTCATTTTTCTTAAACTATATGTTCAGTCAAACAGATTCACATAAATTGGATCGGAGGTAATATATGTTAGAGTGGAAAAATCAAAAGCATATCTACCACTTAATGGGAGAGCTGAAGAAGAAAAGCAAAAAAGTGGCCCCTTTGTAATTCACCTTCACACTAAGCAAAAAGACGAGTGATTTTAACACATATGGGTCCATAAAATTCTGAGACCACACAGTTCTGAGAAAAATAATATTTTTCGCAAAAAGACTATTACGCTATGCCCAGGGTAGCACTAATTGTAATCATCGGAAAATTATTCGCATTTTTCAGAAAACGATCAAATTTGTTTCTCTAGAAAAATTCTAATTTTAGTATTTTTCTTTTACTTTTAATGATATATTTCTACAAAAATAAATTACTTAAAGACATAATTTTATAAATATTGATAATAAAAATAATACTTAAATAGAGTATTATAACACACAGTTCAATATCAATATACTTAAAGACATAATACTTTATTTGAGTATTATAACACAGTTCAATATTACGGTAAATTGACTAAATGAGCTAGATGGGCATGTTTTCGTAAAATATTTTATTACTACAATGCTAAGATGATTGGGGGGAGTTTCCACCAAATTATGTATTTTGGTTGGAAGGCTGTAATTGGGCATGTGTTCTTAAGCAAAGAAATTAATTATCAATATGATATTTTTTTTATATAGAAAAGCCTCAATGGTCGACCAGGGGCGAAACTGACATTTCTTATCACAATTATCATTTGCTCAGTCATGTACTTTAAACGTGCTCATTCTAAATTTTCTATTTCAACATTTCGACGTCAAGTCTAGAAGCATCACTCTTTCAAAAATAATTTTGCTCTGTGTCTGTTATGATTTCAATTTCAAGTATAATTCTCTCCTAAGTCTTGCTCAAATCTTCCTCTTTTCCTCTCTGCAATCTTTTTTTCTTTCTTTTATATTTTGAGATCTCTTATTGGGTGTACGAACATGGGCAATTCAGTAAATATTAGTGTTTGTCATGGTCATTTTGGAACCTTACTCTTCAACTACCGTCCTTGCTATTTCCTTACACGTGCTAGCTTTTTTATGTTCGGTGATGAGACAACTGTCTTCCATTTTCACTTCAATTTTGATATCATCCCTGTTTCTGAAAGTGCAATTTTTCTCTGTAAATTTCTCAGGTAGGTCACACCGTTTGCAAATAGCTAGAATGTCACGACCCGAAAATTCACCTACAGGTAGTGGCTGCGTCTAACGTTGAAATCGCTAGACAAGTCAACGTGTACAATTAAACTAACTTGATAACACAGAACTAACAGAATTAACTAGAATCAGTTTATAATTTTTAACAACGAAAATGGATAAATTTCAAAGCTAAGTGAAGAGAACGAAATCCAATACATCGCATAAGCCCCAAAACCGGGAGTCACAAACTCACGAACTTTCTATAGGAGTGCTAAATATAAAGTCTGAAAGAAAAGTACATAATCCGTCTCAGAAATACTAGAAGAAATACAATACAGAGTAAGGAGCTAGTGATAGAAGAGACGCCAAGGCCCACGAACGTCAGCGGTCTACCTTGAAATCTCTGAGGTGGACTGAAGAATATTCCCTCAACGATGTCCACTAGGTCCGGCTGCGGGATCTGCACAACAATAAGTGCAGTATAACATCAGTACAACCGACCCCATGTACTGAGTAAGTGCCGAGCCTAACCTCGGCCGAAGTAGTGATGAGGCTAGACTTGACAACAATCGATAACCTGTCATATTCTACAACACATAACATGGAAAAGAACAAGAAATAGCAGATAAGCATGGAGTACGGGAGCAGATAATGGGATAACATGTGAGATAAAACAGTCAATTAAGCATATAGAGGTAACCAAGAAAGGCAATTTAACAAAGATGCTAATGAAACCAGTATAAATGCCAGAAATGCAAATAACGGCACGGCATCACCCTTCGTGCTTTTACTCTTTCCTCACAATGCGATGTTAAATTAAAAAAATGATATGAATCATGGCACGGCATCACCCTTCGTGCTTTTACTCTCTTCCTCACTATGCAGTATATGATGTAATCAAAATAAATCATGGCACGGCATCACCCTTCGTGCTTTTACTCTCTTCCTCACTATGAAATATATGATGCAATCAATGTAAATCATGGCACGGCATCACCTTTCGTGCTTTACACTCTTCCTCACCATAACAATGACAATTATCAAAATGGCAAGGGATGCAGCATAGTGGAAACACAAGTCATAATCACCCGTTAAGGGGAATACTATCACTCAATCTCATAACAATTGTTCAGCAAGGGTCTCAGCTAGAACCACTCTTTTCAGGTATCTCCTTTACAATTAGGATCTCAATCGAACCAATCACATCACAAGTTTATCAACAAGGATTTTCAACAACAATCAATTTCCAAGTAGAGACAATTTCACAATACAATGAATATGGAAATAACAACAAGAATTTCCTCAAAAATAGACTCACGGGCATGCTTGACACACAATGCATAGGTACTTGTCACCTCACCTATGAATTGAACATGATAAACATATAGCACATAACACACAATACTTATTCCCTCACCAAAGCTAGGCAAGACACTTACCTCGGGTCAAAGAATAGCAATTCAAGCCTCTAATACCGCCTTTCCTTTTGAATTCAACTCCGAAACGACAATATCTAAACATAATTAACTTATTAACATCAATAATGACTCATTAATACAATCCAATAGCCTAAATATACAATTCCTAGCATTTTCCCAAAAATACCAAAATTTGACCCCAGGTCCGCTTGGTCCAAACACGAGGCTCGGAACAAAACCCGATTACCCATACCCCCACGAGTTCAAATATATAATTTATTTTGAAATCCGACCCCAAATTGAGGTTGAATTACCCAAAATCCCACAAACCCTAACTCTACCCAAAACCCCTAATTTCTATTTTGATTTTAGGATTTTAGGCCTAGATTCTAATGGTTGTTGAAGAAAAATGGAAGAAAACAGAGTTGGAATCACTTACCTATGGAGCTATGGTGATGGAAATCTTCAAAATCGCCTAAGGGGAAGTGGGGAAGAAGAGGTTTGAGAAGAAGTGGATTAAGTCGCGTAATGTTTCTGTTTTTGACAATTAAAAATCACTGGGCAAAAATACCCTTCGCGTTCGTGGGCCCCTGGACGCATTCGCGAAGGGTTGACTATCCTGACCTATGCGTTCGTGAGTCCTTCGCCGCGTTCGCGTAGGTTTGACTCTACTATCCTACGCGTTCGCGAGCCTAAGGCCGCGTTCGCGAAGAACAAAGCTACCCTGCCCCCAGACCTCACCTTAAACCTACGCGTTCGCACCCCTGGGGACGCGTTCGCGTAGAAGCACTGTCTAGTGCTTCGCGTTCGCGTCTCCCTCTATGCGTTCGCGTAGAGTAAAACCTAGGCCACCATAATTTACCCTTCGCGTTCGCGAGCCCTTTGCCGCTTTCGCGAAGGATATTACACCAGACACCAGCAAATCATCAAAAACACCAGATTTTTCACTACTTATGTGCCCCCGTTAGCTACCCGAAACTCACCCGAGCCCTCGGATCTCAAAACCAAAAACACACACGACTCCCAAATCATCATATGTACTTATTTAAGCATTTAAATCACCAAAATATCATCAAAATCAATGAATTAAACCTCAAAGCGCATAGAATTTTCTTAAAACTTCATAAGGTTCAATTATTCCGATTTTGATCTGAAACACGTCATTCCGAGTCCGTTTTACACCAAATTTCACAGATAGCTCACATAACATATATCAAATATGTTCCGGGCTCCGGAACCATAATACGGGCACGGTATCACAGATTTCAAATCAAATTCCATTTTCAAAAGTCTTTATTATTTTCAGAAAACAATTTTCTTTAAAAAATTATTTCTCAGACTTGGGACCTCGGAATTCGATTCCGGGCATACGCCCAAGTCCTATATTTTCCTACAGACCCTCCAGGATTGTCAAATCACGGGTCTGGGTCCGTTTACCAAAAATGTTGACCAAAGTCAATTGTATTCAATTAATTACTGCAAATTCAACTTATTATCAAACTTTCACATAAAGGCTTCTCGGCTACGCGCCCGGGTTGCGCACACACATCGAGGTGAGATTAACGGAGGCTTTCAAGGCCTCGGAACACAGATTTAGTTAAATTAACACATGATGACCTTTTGGGTCATCACAATCTCCACCTCTAAAACAAACGTTCGTCCTCGAACGGACATAGGAAAGTAACTGAGTCTGAGAAAAGATGGGGATAACGGCTTCGCATATCAGACTCGGACTCCCAAGTAGCTGCCTCAGCAGGCTGACCTCTCCACTAAACACGAACCGAAGAATAACTCTTCGATCGCAAGTGACGAACCTGCCTGGCTAATATGGCTACTGGCTCCTCCTCATAAGACAAATCCTGGCCCAATTGGACACCGCTGAAGTCAAGAACATGGGATGGATCCACAATATACCTCCTGAGCATAGATACATGAAACACTGGATGCACGGCTGATAAATGCGGTGGCAAGGCAAGTCTGTAGGCCACCTCTCCTACCCTATTCAAAATCTCAAAAGGACCAATGTACCTAGGGCTCAACTTGCCCTTCTTCCCGAACCTCATCACGCCCTTCGTAGGCGACACTCTAAGGAACACCTGATCTCCTATCATGAAAGCCAAAGCTCGAACTTTGTGATCCGCATAACTCTTTTGCCTGGACTGAGTTGTGCGAAGTCTATCCTGAATAGTCTTCACCTTGTCCAAGGCATCCTGGACTAACTCAGAACCCAACAATCTAGCCTCTTCCGGCTCAAACCATCCAACTGGAGACCGAAACCGTCTACCATACAACGCCTCATACAGAGCCATCTGAATGCTCGACTGATAGATGTTGTTGTAGGTAAACTCAGCTAAAGGCAAGAACTGGTCCCATGAACCACCAAAATCAATGACACAGGCCCGCAACATATCCTCCAAAATCTGAATAGTACGCTCGGACTTTCTATCCATCTGAGGATGAAATGCTGTGCTCAAATCAATCTGTGTGCCCAACTCTCGCTGNTCCATGGTGATACGCTCCCACTTCCACTCAGGAAGCAGAATCTGCTGCATCAAACCACCGGGTCTCTGGTGCTCGTACTTAACCTGCTGACAGTTCAAGCACCGAGCTACATAAGCTACAATATCCTTCTTCATTCTACACCACCAATAATGTTGCCGCAAGTCCTTGTACATCGTTGCGGCGCCCGGATGAATGGAATACCGGGAACTATGGGCCTCCTGAAGTATCAACTCACGAATGCCATCAATATCGGGCACACAAATATGGCCCTACATCCTCAGAACTCCCTCATCATCAACCGTAACCTTCTTGGCACCTCCGTGCCGGACTGTATCTTTAAGAACACATAGATGACGATCATCATACTGCTTGGCCCGAATACGGCCATACAATGAAGAACGAGCCACAATATGGGCCAAAACACCGCCAGTCTCAGAAACCTCCAATCTCACAAATCGGTTGGCTAAAGCCTGAACATCCAACGCAAGAGGTCGCTCTCCGACTGATAAATAAGCAAGACTACCCATACTGACTGACTTCCATCTCAAAGAATCGGCCACCACATTGGCCTTCCCCGGATGATAGAGAATGGTGATATCATAATCCTTCACCAACTCTAACCATCTCCTCTTCCTCATGTTCAACTCCTTCTGTCTAAACAGATACTGCAAGCTCTTATGGTCTGTGAACACCTCACATGGCACTCCGTACAGATAGTTCCCCCAAATCTTCAAAGCTTGAACAATAGCTGCAAGCTCCAAATCATGAACTGGATAGTTCTTCTCATTAATCTTCAACTGACGAGAAGCATAGGCTATAACCTTGTCGTCCTGCATCAACACTGCACCAAGCCCAACCCGTGAAGCATCACAATACACGGTATACGGTCTTGAACCTGAGGGCAATACTAACACTGGTGTCGTGGTCAAGGCTGTCTTGAGCTTTTGAAAGCTCGCCTCACACTCATCAGACCACCTGAACTGAGCACTCTTCTGAGTCAACCTGTTCATCGGGGCTGCGATAGATGAAAATCCCTCCACAAATCGGCGATAATATCCTGCTAAGCCCAAGAAGCTCCGAATCTTTGTAGCTGAAGTGGGCCTAGGTCAATCTCTAACTACTGAAATCTTCTTGGGGTCTACCTGAATACCTTCTGATGAAACCACATGGCCTAGAAATGCAACTGAACTTAACCAAAACTCACACTTGGAGAATTTTGCATACAACTGACTATCCCTCAGAGTCTGGAAGATGACTCTAAGGTGCTGCTCATGCTCCTCTCGACTACGAGAGTAGATCAAGATATGATCTATAAACACGATCACGAACGAATCCAAATAAGGCCTGAACACTCGGTTCATCAACTCCACGAATGCAGCGGGGGCATTAATCAACCCAAAAGACATCACCAAAAACTCATAGTGCCCATTACGAGTGCGAAAAGCTGTCTTAGAGACATCAAAAGCCCTAATCCTCAGCTGATGATAACCAGATCTCAAGTCTATCTTGGAGAACACCGCATCACCCTGAAGCTGGTCATAGAGATCATCAATCCTCGGCAAAGGATACTTGTTCTTAGTCGTAACCTTATTCAACTGCCGGTAGTCAATACACATCCTCATCGAGCCATCTTTCTTCTTGACAAACGACACTGGAGCACCCCAAAGAGAAACACTAGGCCTAATGAAGACTTTATCCAACAAATCCTACTACTGCTCCTTCAACTCCTTCAACTCTGGCGGGGCCATACGATACGACGGAGTGGAAATAGGCTGAGTGCCCTCAGCTACTTCAATAAAATTGTCAATATCCCTGTCGGGTGGCATATCCGACAAGTCAGCAGGGAATACCTCTGGAAACTCACGAACCACGGGCACAGACTCTATCGAAGGGACCTCGGCACTAGGATCACGAACATAGGCCAAATAGGCCAAACAACTCTTCTCGACCATGCGCCGAGCCTTCATATAAGAAATAACTCTACCAGAAGAATGAATAGGAGTCCCTCTCCACTCTAAACGAGGTACTCCAGGCAAGGCTAAGGTCACTGTCTTGGCATGACAGTCCAGAAGAGCATGGTAGGGGGATAGCCAGTTCATACCGAACATCAAAATCTACCATATCAAGGAGCAATAGATCTACCCAAGTGTCCAAACCACCAATAACAACTAAGCAAGAATGGTAGACTCGATCTACCACGATAGAATCTCCCACCGGGGTGGACACATACACATAAGTACTCAAAGAGTCACGAGGCATGCTCAAATAAGGGGCAAAATATGAAGACACACAGGAGAAAGTAGAACCCGAATCAAATAGCACCGAAGCATCTCGGCTGCAAACTGATACCGTACTTGTGATGACTGCATCGGAGGCCTCAGCCTTGGGCCTGGCAGGAATACCATAACAACGGGGCGGAGCCCCTCCAATCTGAACATCTCTGGGTAGACCTGCTGCGACCTGACCCCTTCCCCTCGTGGCCTGTGCTCCACCTCTATGAGTCTGACCTCCACCTCTGGCACCGCGACCACCACCCCTAGCTAGCTGAAGGGGTGGGGGTGTGCCTGACACTGGAACCATGGCATGAGAACCCTGATACTGGGGACCACTAGAAGCTCGGGGGCAATACCTGGCAACGTGCCCCAGAACACCACAAGAATGACACAACCTCTGTTGATATGGCTGGTGACTCTGGAACTACCCCGGACGACCCTGATAACCACACTGGTAACTCTGAAGCGGTTGTGCACTGATAGGTGCTGGTGGTGCACTAATAGGAGCTGGCGGTGCACGATGAGATACCTGAAGTGCTGACTAAAAAGGTCGGGGTGAATGAACTCTACCGAAAGAATACCTGCCTCCAGATGAGGCTCCACTGAATCTACCAAAGTGATGGGGCCTCTTGTCAGCCCCCTGACCACCACTCTGTGATAAAATCATCTCAATCCTCCAGGCCACATCGGCCGTATCCTGGAAGGAAATATCAGTACCTGACTCCCTAGCCATCTGAAGTCTGATAGGCTGGGCCAAACCCTCAATAAATCTCCGAACCCTCTCCCAATCAGTGGAAAGTATCATAAATGCATGCCTGGCTAAGGTGATAAACCTGGTCTCGTACTGAGTGACTGTCATAGGATCCTGCTAGAGACGCTCAAACTGTATCTGAAGATCCTCTCTCTAAGTAATGGGAAGGAACTTCCCCAAGAATACCTCTAAGAACTGAGTCCAAGTCAAAGGTGCAGACCCATCTGGTCTGGTCAAGCAATAATCCCTCCACCAAGTCTTGGCTGCGCCAGATAACCGAAAGGTAGCAAAGTCAACTCCATTGGACTTTACTATGCCCATGTTCCGAAGAACCTCATGGCAGCTGTCCAAATAATTCTGGGGATCCTCTGACGGTGCACCAGTAAAAGCAGCAGTGAATAACTTGGTTAACCTATCCAACCTCCATAGGGCATCTGCTGACATAGCTATTCCCTCAACTGTCGGTGCCACAATACCTGGCTGAGCTACTCTGGCTGTCTGAGGTGCTGGAGTCTAAACCTGAGTGGCAACCTGCTCTAGGGTATGAATAATAGGAGTCTGGGTACCTCCCCTAGCCTGAGAGGCGGCTGGTGCAGTAGGAAGAAGACCTGCCTGTGCTACACTCTCCATGAGTCCTACTAGACGGACAAGAGCGTCCTCAAGTACTGGGGTAGCTATGAACCCCTCTGGGACCTGAGCTGGTCCAACTGGGACTACCGGAACTGAAATCTCCTCGTCAAACTCGACCTGAGGATCTTCCACTAGGGCTGCTGCTCCAGGCGGAGCCCGGCCCCGGCCTCTAGCACGGCCTCGTCCTTGACCTCGACCCCTCGTAGGAGCTGTAGCAAGAGCGTCAGGCTGCTGAGCGTAACCAAGGGAAGCACGCGTCCTCTCCATCTGCGAGAGAGTAGAATGGGAACTCGATTAGTATTTAGAATCACATCGCACGACAGAGAAGAACAAGTGTGAAGTTATTCCTAACTTTGCAGCCTCTAAGGGATAAGTACAGACGTCTCCGTACCGATCCCTCAGACTCTACCAAGTTTTCCGTGAGTTGTGAGACCTAAGCAACCTAGAGCTCTGATACCAACTTGTCACGACCCGAAAATCCACCTACAGGGCGTGGCTGCGTCTAACGTTGAACCCGCTAGACAAGCCAACGTGTACAATTAAACTAACTTGATAACACAGAACTAACAGAATTAACTAGAATTAGTTTATAATTTTTAACAACGAAAATAGATAAATTTCAAAGCAAGTGAAGAGAACGAAATCCAAAACATCGCATAAGCCCCTAAACCGGGAATCACAAATTCACGAACTTTCTATAGGAGTGCTAAATACAAATTCTGAAAGAAAAGTACATAATCCGTCTCAGAAATACTAGAAAAAATACAAGACAGAGTAAGGAGCTAGTGATAGAAGAGACGCCAAGGCCCACGAACGTCAGCGGTCTACCTTGAAATCTCTGAGGCGGGACTGAAGGATACTCCCTCAACGATGTCCACTAGGTCCCGTCGCGGGATCTGCACAACATTAAGAAGTGCAGTGTAGCATCAGTACAACCGACCCCATGTACTGAGTAAGTGCCTAGCCTAACCTCGGCCGAAGTAGAGACGAGGCTAGACTTGACAACAACCGATAACCTGTCCTATTCTACAACACATAACATGGAAAAGAACAAGAAATAGCAGATAAGCATGGGCTACGGGAGCAGATAATGGGATAACATGTGAGATAAAACAGTCAATTAAGCATATATAGGTAACCAAGAAAGGCAATTTAACAAAGATGCTAATGAAACCAGTATAAATGCCAGAAATGCAAATAACGGCACGGCATCACCCTTCGTGCTTTTACTCTTTTCCTCACAATGCGATGTACAATAAAAAATTATATGAATCATGGCACGGCATCACCCTTCGTGCTTTTACTCTCTTCTACATCATGCACTATATGATGTAATCAAAATTAATCATGGCACGACATCACCCTTCGTGCTTTTACTATGAAATATATGATGTAATCAATGTAAATCATGGCACGACATCACCCTTCGTGCTTTACACTCTTCCTCACCATAACAATGACAATTATCAAAATGTCAAGGGATGCAACATAGTGGAAACACAAGTCATAATCACGCGTCAAGGGGAATACTATCAGTCAATCTCATAGCAATTGTCCGGCAAAGGTCTCAGCTAGAACCACTCTTTTCAGGTATATCCTTTACAATTGGTCTCTCAATCGAACCAATCACATCACAAGTTTATCAACAAGGATTTTCAACAACAATCAACTTCCAAATAGAGACAATTTCACAATACAATGAATATGGAAATAACAACAAGAACTTCCTCAAAAATAGACTCACGGACATGCTTGACACACAATGCATAGGTACTCGTCACCTCACCTATGCATTGAACATGATAAACACATAGCACATAGCACGCAATACATATTCCCTCACCAAAGCTAGGCAAGACACTTACCTCGAGTCCAAGAATAGCAATTCAAGCCTCTAATACCGCCTTTCCTTCTGAATTCAACTCCGAAACGACAATATATAGACATAATTAACTTATTAACATCAATAATGACTCATTAATACAATCCCATAGCCTAAATATACAATTCCTAGCATTCTTCCAAAAATACCAAAATTCAACCCCAGGCTCGCTTGGTCCAAACACGAGGCTCGGACCAAAACCCGATTACCCATACCCCCACGAGTTCAAATATATAATTTATTTTGAAATTCGACCCCAAATTGAGGTTGAATTACCCAAAATTCCATAAATCCTAACTCTACCCTAAACTCCTAATTTCTACTTTGATTTTAGTATTTTAGGCTTAGATTATAGTGGTTGTTGAAGAGAAATGGAAGAAAATGGAGTTGGAATCACTTACCTATGGAGCTATGGTGATGGAAATCTTCACAATCTCTTAAGGGGAAGTGGGGAAGAAGAGGTTTGAGAATAAGTGGGTTAAATTCTGTAATGTTTCTGTTTTTGACAATTAAAAATCACTGGGCAAAAATACCCTTCGCGTTCGCGGGCCCCTGGCTGCGTTCGCGAAGGGTTGACTATCCTGACCTACGCGTTCGCGAGTCCTTGGCCGCGTTCGCGTAGGTTTGACTCTACTGGCCTACACGTTCGCGAGCCTAAGGCCGCGTTCGCGGAGAACAAATCTACCTTGCCCCCTTACCCCACCCTAAACCTACGCGTTCGCACCCTTGGGGACGCGTTCGCGTAGAAGCACAGTCCAGTGCTCCGCGTTTGCGTCTCCCTCTACGCGTTCGCGTAAAGTAAAACCTAGGCCACCGTAATTTACCCTTCGCGTTCGCGAGCCGTTGGCCGCGTTCGCGAAGGGTATTACACCAAACACCAGCAAATCATCAAAAACACCAGATTTTTCACTACTTATGCACCCCGTTAGCTACCCGAAACTCATCCGAGCCCTCGGGTCTCAAAACCAAAAAACACACGACTCCCAAATCATCCTACAGACTTATTTTAGCATTTAAATCACCAAAATATCATAAAAACAATGAATTAAACCTCAAAACTCATAGAATTTTCTTAAAACTTCATAAGGTTCAATTATTCCGATTTTGATCTGAAACACGTTATTTCAAGTCCGTTTTACACCAAATTTCACAGATAGCTCACATAACATATATTAAACCTGTTCCGGGCTCCGAAACCATAATACAGACTCGATATCACAGATTTCAAATCAAATTCCATTTTCAAAAGTCTTTATTATTTTCAGAAAATAATTTTCTTTAAAAATTCATTTCTCGGACTTGAGACCTCGGAATTCGATTCCGGGAATATACCCAAGTCCCATATTTTCCTACGGATCCTCCGGGACCGTCAAATCATGGGTCCGGGTCCGTTTACCAAAAATATTGACCAAAGTCAAATGTATTCAATTAATTATTGCAAATTCAACTTATTATCAAACTTTGATATAAAGGCTTCTCGGCTACGTGCCCGGGTTGCGCACGTATATCGAGGTAAAATTAACGGAGACTTTCGAGGCATCGGAACACAAATTTTGTTAAATTAGCGCAAGATGACTTTTGGGTCATCACATAGATGTGCACTCAATAGTCGCTTGTTCTGTGCTTTACTTCATCCCTTTCATTATCTTTTTGTTTGATTTTCAGATTTTTCATTTGCTCTTTCTTTTCACCTCTACGACTCTTCTCTGCCTGTGATTTGCGGTGAGCTTTTTCACGTTTCTTTCTTTGTTTTCTTTTTGCACTATTTCCTTTGCGATGGTATTTTGATAAATATCTTTTGTTTACTTCGAAATGCGAAACTTATAATATGATTATAAGTGTTGATACCCAGTTCTTTCTCAAAATATTTTTTAAAATTGCATATATAGCTTCAAAATCATGTATCAATAGCAATTGATATTTTTTCATATTTTTTCTATATTTTTTATTAATTTGTACATCATTTTATGTTCAATAAATAATTATAAAATTGTATTAAAAATAATTTCAAGAGCATTTTTGGTTTCATTAATGATTTAGGGTCCTATTAAGGCTAAATCATTTTATAATTAGCTAAATTGGCAATAACTTTGCAATTATAGCTCATTCGTGTTATTTTATACTATTTTTATTCAGAAATTAGTCATTTATATTTTTAATATACTAAGTAATCATTTCAAATTATTTTCTACGCATGAAATTTATTTTTTATGATTAACATATATTTTTATAAATTGTTGAATTAATTCCCATTGGGTATTTAACAAATGGCCACTTGTATTTCAATTATAGCCTAATTAATCAGACCCTAACCCAATTAAAAACGGCCCAAATACCCAGGCCCAATACACTATCCACCCGACCCAATCCCGTGTTTAATCTGGATCGTTGATCAATTTTGATCAACGGTCCAGATTCACTCTTTCCTTAATTAATCCTAATGACCTACCCCAAACCCACATTTCCCCCCTCTCATTCTCTCTACTCACTCTGCCGTTACACATCTCTCTCACCCCTCTCAATGCTCTCTGCTAGAACCTAATGGTTTTCAACGGTCGTCAAGATGTCGGTGGCTATGGTGGTCTCACCACCCTCCCAGCCCCATGACTCTCCTTCCTATGTTGGGTATTGCTTCCTTGAGGTCCTCAAGGGAACCAGAAAGAGGTTCACTCACCTCCCATGGGTTTTCATGTCATTCTCAGGCCGTTCATGGCCGTCCGAGTAAGATTCTACCTTCTCTGGCTAGAACATGTGGTTTCTAGGCCGGTTCTCTTTCTCTTTGGGTTATCTCTATGAAACCCTAGCTATTAGCTCTCGATTTTCTTAGATCTGTAATAGATCTGGGCATATTATGAGTTATTTTGCTATTTCCTTAAAAGATTTTCCGATTTTTCAAAAAGAACTATTCATCTTCAAATTAGGGTTCTTAACCCATTTTCAAAAAACGGTTTTTCTTCTGATTTTAGTATTATTCTATGATTTTCATCATGTCTAAATGTTTATCTAAGGTTCTCTATTTTTATCTGAGTTATTATGCTAAAAGCCCTAAGTTTCTTGGTTTTAGTCTGTGATTCTGAGTCCGTCTTTGAGTATAAGTTCGATTAACATGCATATGTGTTTGTTTATCATAAACATTATGTGCTATGTGATATTACCCTATTTTTGTTTATTAGGGTTTTTACTCTTTGTGTCTATTTTGTTAACTCCTTCAAATCATTTACTATGTGCTCTATGTGAACCCCTGATTTATGCGATTATGTTTTCTTGTTAGGAATTTTATTCCATTTGTTCTCGTAAAGTTGTTTTAATTTCTCCTAAATCAGTACTATTTTCTATTTGTGAGTCCCTGGATCTTTGTGATTTGATTCTAATTGGTACATAGTTCCATAATTACTAATGAACTTTGATTTGTTGCCTTATTTGCTACCTGTTTTCAAACTATAAGTACCTTGCTCTTTCATTAGCACACACACGAACACATTATTCAATCTCTCTTACACATAAAACTCTCCTCTGCGCTCTTTCCCTTTGTTACTTACTCATATTCTAAGTCAGTCGGCTGTAACCCAAGGCTGATTACTATACTCTTTGGTTCTTCACTCTGTGTTGTCTCTCTTCTATACTGGTATGTCTTGATTTCAGTTTAAGTCCCAAAAATAATATGTTTATTTTGCTACTTCAATTCATCATATTTCTAGTATGTTTTACTTATGGTTTTGCTGTGAAGTTTGCATTTGACCTGGTTGCATTGTTGTTCACTTAGCATGTTATGTATTCCTCCCCCTTAGACTCAGCATACTTATGAAATATTATCCCTTTTTAGTATACCTCAATATGATCCTGCCTCACTTATGCCTCTCTGATTACTGGCATGAATTTTTCTGTGGTAAAACAATTTGTACCTTATGTTATTTGGTTCCGTGTAATGCATGCAATATCTTAATCCCTTGAACCTCCCCCTAGGACTTCTCTGATTCTTCACCTACTATGTGCTTACCCTTATATGATCTATACATGTCCCTAGTTTCCCATTACTCTGTTTGTGGTTGTTGAACTTATCTTGATTCTTTGTTCTATATGTGATGTTGAACAAATTTGATCCTGAGATTGGTAGGTAGTTGTTTTGATTGCCCTACTCTTTTCAAACTATCTTATTGAATAAACTCCTCTGTTGTCTTTCTTTACAAAATCATTTCAAACCAGTCTCTTTTCAAATTGTTTTTCCTAATCTTTTCAAAACTATGTCAAACACTCCCACTCTACTCTTAGGGTGTGTTTGGTATGAAGGAAAACATTTTCCGTAAAATGTTTTCCAATTTTCTCATGTTTGGTTGGCATAAATATTTTGGAAAATATTTTCCTCATTAACTCATTTTCCTCCAAATGGAGAAAAATATTTTCCCTATCAAAAGAAGGAAAAATATTTTTCAAAACTGCTTCTCAACCTTCCCCACCCTATTCCTTACCCTCAACAACCCACCCCACAGCCAGCCACCCACCCCACACCCAACCAACCACCCCCGCAAAAAAAGTATTTTTTTTTTATTTTAAAATTCTATTTTTTTCTTCTGAAACCCTCCTCACCCCGCCCCACCTCCTGCCCCCAATCCCGCACAAGATTTTTTTTTTTTTTACTTTTTTTGTAATTTTCAAATTTTTTTTTCTGTACCCACCACCCCTCTGCCCCCCACTCCCGCACAAGATTTTTTTAATACTTTTTTGTAATTTTTAAATTTCTGTTTTTTTTCCTAGGTTTATGTATACTGTTTTTCAGCATCTCATTTTAACACTAATCACTATCGCTTAGAAATCTTGTCTCTAGGATAAATGGAAATCCTTAATATAAACTGTCACCTCCCACATCTTTAAAAAGTCATGTCTAAACAATGTTGTAACCTATGTGCATCTAGAAATCCTGCTTTAGGACTTTGCATATCCTGAAGTCATGTGTGCACTTAGAAATCCTGCTTTAGGAATTCTGCATATGCATCATTCTGCATCTCTTATGTGCACTTAGAAATCCTGCTTATGAGTTCTGCATATGCATCATTCTGCATCTCTTATGTGCACTTAGAAATCCTGCTTAGGAGTTCTGCATATGCATCATTCTGCATCTCCTATGTGCATTAGACACCATTTTTAGGATCTCGCTTATACTCGCTTAGTTACACCTAGTTTAGCTATTGATGCATGAAAAATGATATAAACAGTCTCACCCTATTCTTTTTAACAAACTGGTAATAATCATGTATCCCTTAACACCTAGAACAACATGTTTAGGTAACACAATTTATAACAATTTTCTTCAATAATTCTAGTAACAATCGCACATTATCCCACGCCTAGGCAAGCCTTAGGTAACCAATTTTTATAAAAATAAAAAACTGCATCTCTTTGTGTTTGCTGATTAATGTTTAACAAGTTTAAAATCAGTAGGCAAACTGATTAGGGCTCTGCTTCTTAATTCATAAAACTAAGTCTGCATACCTCTTATGTCCTGATACTCACTTAGACATCATGTCTTAGGATTCTGTTTAAAAATACTACCTTTATTTGTGTTTGAGTCGTTTTGTTTACATGCATTATCTGCGGAGGTAAACTTGAGCCTCTTATTTGCTCCTTCCTGCTTTATTTGCTGCAGTCTTATGTGTTATTGCTTGTCGCCTTAGTGTTTTCTCCTTTAAACCATAGGGGTATGTCTTGAACTGCCTATAGGTAGAGGTCCTAAATTCCTCCGGGACCATTAAGAAGGGAAGGGTAACAACACACAATTGGGATCGTTAATTAAAAATTGCTTAAATAACCGCTAATGTGTGGGAAAGGGTAGACATGGATATGATGATCGGTGCGCTAATGCCACGTGTAGCCCCTCTTCTGAGGAGTGATTATCGAGCATTATACCGATGTGATCCTATAGGATAAATAACCTAGGACTTCCCCCATATCCTTTACATATGTGTCTAGACTATAAATCTTTCAAAACACCTTATATGCATACCTAGGCTTTAACCCTTTTAAATGTGATTTCACATGTGTGCTTAGAATGCGAACTCTTTCAAAACCCTCACTTGTTTAAACTTTAATTGCTTATCTACTACTTGTCTAAAATCACAAAGTTGTTTGACCGGAAACCACAGTTGTGGACTCTGAGGGGTGCCTAACACCTTCCCCTTGGAGTAATTTCAAGCCCTTACCCTATCTCTGGTTATCCAAATCCGTGTTTGTAAATGACCCTTAGCAGGTGCCCTAACGCACCTTAATTCGTTAAGTGGCGACTCTCCGATTCCTTACATACCTCTTTCCCAAAAGGAAACGAGTTGTCCCAATAATGTCAAGACCCTGACCAATCCGAAAGGAGAAGTTAAAAAGGGGGCGCGACAATAAAGATATGTGATCTGATTCAATACCAATTGATAAATGACTAAATAAATAAATGCATTAAATGATTAAAAGAAATCAAACCAGTGTTGTTCCCAAGTTATGGACCTCGATTCGGAGTAAGGTCGAGATCAAGTGTTAAGAACAATAAGAACAGTAGGGAATTGTAAGCAAGTGAAAGAGCGGAGTATTATTATTTCTCGGTAATTTTCTGTGTGATACATACGATGGTTGCAAATGAACATGGTTCCTCTTAAAATAGTATAAACATCCTAAATATGGTATAACACTAATTCCGGAAATAAAATTGTCACGACCCCAAATCCTAACAGGCCGTGATGGCACCTATGTGGAACTAGGCTAGCCAACCATCACTTTACTATGCTTTTGTTCAATTATAAGAGTTCACGATTTAATAATAAGCATGCAACCATAGCATAAATAATGAAATTAATGTCTTAACGTTCCCATATTAGCCTAAACAACCTCCCAAGAACTGGAGTCAATAGTCATGAGCATCTAAGAATAAATAAATCTAACTCTGCTAACTATAATGTATATCTCTGAATAAAATGCTAAAGCTAAATAAGGAAGGGAAATGGAGAAGATGTGAACGTTGGACAGCTACCTCGAAATCCCGTGACTGCTGCTAACGAACAAGGCAGCTACTGCTCCAAATCGGTACCTAAATCTGTGCACAGAGGCACAGGGAGTCTTTATGAGTACGCCAACTCAGTAGTAATGAAAATAAATCACAGTCTGAGAAATATAAAC
>MDKH01182201.1:0-16038 GCA_005239495.1 Nicotiana undulata | reverse complement strand
AAGTATTTTCTATATTAATCAAACGGCTAAATGTATATTTATAAGCGCATTCCTTATGTTTAGCGAGCTTAAGTTATCCTAGGCACTAGGCTTAAAGTATTGTTATATTCACCTCTGGGAGGATGCGGTATGGCCCCGATCAATTATTCGGGGATTAGTTATTCTATTCTCCCACGAGGATAAAAACACTATAATTTCAGGATAATTAATTCCAAAATTAGTTATACCACAAGTTTATACTAACTAAACGTGAGATAAATTAAATTCATCTTAAATTTAATCCCGGAATTAAATCTTCCAGAATATAACCCTTGCGCGTGTGTTGTTTAGAAGACAATTTTTCTCTCAATAGGTTTTTACTTTTATACTAGCTTTTACATTTAGGTCAATTTACGAAAGCCATTATACTATCCTATTTTAGTATAATTCTTTTGTCCAAAAAATTGTTAGAGTTTTGCCTTGAATTTCTAATCTAATAGTACTCTCTTGCTTGAAGGAAGGAAAAAAGACTTCTAAAAGTAATAAATCTCGTTCATATGCTTTATCCTTTTCTTGGAGGAGAAGTTTTGCCCTTCTATAAATTGAGGCTTCCTTCTCACACAAGCAACAACAACCTCCACTGAGTTTAAATTTAATATTTGTATATATTTAATGAATTTTGTACTACAATCTAAACAAAAATTACTGGGTTCAGCCGAACCCACAACCGGGCTCCTAGCTCCACCCCTACCTCATCTAGATTAGTGGTTTCTTTTTTAAGTCATGGAGTACGTCATTTAATAAAAAAAAATCAAAGCTTGTAGATTGTATCTGGAGAAAGAACTAAGAAGGAAATTAGCTAGGCTTCATGTAGTTGGGAGGCTAGCTGAAATGAGAAGTCAATGACAAAAATGTAGTACGTTCATTGTTCATTTCTTGCCTTTTCTAGGGTAATTTTCATTTCGTTTAAAAAGATTATTAACCAATTTGAACAAATGGATTGACTGATTTTATCATTAAACTTCTACCAACTCATGAGATACCAATAGAACAACAAGGTTTTAAAATTGACCATTATTATTTGTTGTTGATCATGTAGTTGTTACTTGTTAAACTAAACGACAGTTCATTTTGAGCTATTGCCATTATTCAGTTATTAAAATATTGTTGTTCTTGTAGCAGTTGTTAATATGAAAGAGTCCTTTAGTATTCCTTAGAATACGAACGAGGAAATAAATGAGGAGAACGTAAAACCGAACATCCTCATACAATTTAGAATATCCAAAAGACAAAAAAAAAAAAAAGAAGAGTAAAATTAAGAAAGCTTGTAATAAAATAGATCTGTACTTGTCTCACAAAATCAAATATGCCATTCAAATGTACTAACAGATCTCACTAACATAAATAGCGGCATAATGTAGCAAAGACAAATACTTAAACGTAAATAAATGCTTTATTCTATCATACTCATGTAGAGAAGAAAATGACAAGGAGTGCTCCTATTCATTGTTTTGTCCTATTATTGGACCCTGTATATAACGGGAGCTTAGTACACTAGGCTGCCCATTTTAATTTGAATTTGAGTTAACAAGATAGGTAGGTGTAGATAGCATATCAAATCCATTGAACTTAGTTCCTCCACATATTGAATATGCCCCATATTATAAAACACTATTAGATCATCCAACTGAAGCTCCGGCAATTTTATGTCAATGGCCACTGCATCAAGTGACCGAGTCCTCTTTGAGGCCGGGTATGATATGATAATGATGATGCCCAAAGAGGTGAATGTTCTATGATGATGATGATGCCCACAGAGGCGGATATTTTAAAAGATTATGTATATATATATGTATCATGAATTTCATGTTACTGTCTCTTAGAAGAACTCAGATGTTACAGGTTGTATCTTCTCTACCTCTCTTTACATTATTGTTCATATTTATATTGACCAGCCTTACATACTCAGTACTTTATCCGTACTGACGTCAGCATCCACAACTTCTCCATTTCCCTTCCTTATTTAATATTAGCATTTGGTTCAGAGACATATATTATAGTTTTAGCGGAGTTAGATTTATTTATTCTTAGACGCTCATGACTATTGACTCCAGTTCTTGGGAGGTTGGTTAGACTATTATTGGGACGTTAAGACTTAATTATATTATTTGTACTATGGTTGCGTGCTTATTATTTAATTGTGAATTGCTATAATTGAATGAACGCGTAGTAAGGTGATGTTTGGCTAGCCTATTTCCACGATAGGCGCCATCACGGCCTGTTAGGATTTGGGGTCGTGACATTATCAAGTAACGAAAATGTTGATATGTATTCAGTAGAGACAAATATTCCAGGGTTGTGATTGTTTCACCATTCATATTGTATTCTAATTAATTCTCCCTTTCATATAATTCACTCATGGTTGCTAATTAATCGATAGTTGTTCTCATAGCCTTCTCCCGAAGTACTACTCGCCTATTCTCAATAGATTAACGCCTATATTCCTATGAAATTAATCTATCAGAATGCATTGAGATTACATATCTAATTAAGCACGGTGACTAGGTATATTCCTATCCTTAGCCACAAATCTTCTCCCCTTGAGGGTTAAGATCACGCTCTCTTCAACTCTTCTCTAATCTATACACGGCTTTCCCAAGCATAGCATAGATAGTATATATAACCTAACTGCTGGCCAAACAATTAAGCAATTAAACACAGAATTGAAGAAACAACCATATATTGAGCGAATTGTAATCAAGGTCAAATTAATGCCGAAACACAATATTCATGGATAATCACAACCCCAGAACAATGGGTGTTTAGCCACTCATGCTCAAATATGACAAAAACCCAATAGAAATCATACTACTCAAAGCAAGAGATGGAAAAAAAAAGATTTGAAGGTATAATTGTTCCAATCTCTTCTCACAATGAAGTATTCTCTAATTTGCTTCTCAAAAACTAGTCTCTCCCTCTCTTGGGCGGAATTCTACTACTTATATAAGGTTTGGGGCAATAAAATCCCGTGTTTGAACTTTTAGTCCCTGAATTTCCAGTGATTCGCCGCGGTCGGTTTATTTTTCTGGCTTCAGATCCTTCCACCGCGGTCGCACACCGGTCGACCGCAGTCGCGGTGGCCTTCCTTCAGTTCTCTTCTCGCTTAACATTCAATGCAGTTCATGAATATCATTGTGATTGGCCTCAAATCTCCATAGTTGACTCCAATTTGCTCCAATGTCCTCTCCTCGTGACATGTAACCTGCAAAGCACAAAAGAAACTAATCAGAGCATTTTATTATCAATATTTATATTAAAACAACACAAAGTGTGGTTCATTAGGGGCATAATTATAGTTAAATCCACCTATCATCAGCGGTTCTGTAGTGGTAGACCGGATATATCGGTCTTGTGTGATCACCTTCTGTGGGTTCGAGACCAGAGCGGACCTTTTATTGCTCGATATGGTCGATTTTGAGGTCATTTTAGGCATGGATTGGCTATCTCCTTATCATGCCGTGCTAGATTTCCATGCCAAGACGGTTACTTTAGCCATGCCCGAGTCGCCTAGGCTGGAGTGGAGAGGCTCCTCAGTTAGTGCAGCCAACCGGGTTATTTCATTCATGAAGGCTCGACATATGGTCGAGAAGGGTTGTCTAGCCTATCTTGCTTATGTGTGGGACACCACCGCCGAGTCTCCGCCGATTGATTCAGTGTCAGTTGTTCGAGAGTTTGCTGATGTATTTCCTTTGGACCTTCCGGGCATGCCTCCGGATCGTGATATTGATTTCTTCATTGATGTAACTCCAGGCACTCAGCCTATATCTATTCCTTGGTACTATATGGCTCCGAAGAAGTTGAAGGAGTTTAAGGATAAGCTTGAGGATTTGTTAGCTAAGGGGTTTATCAGACCAAGTGTATCGCCGTGGGGTGCTCCAGTCCTATTTGTGCAGAAGAAGGATGGGTCTATGCGGATTTGTATTGATTTCCGCCAGTTGAACAAGGTCACCATTAACAACAAGTATCCTTTGCCGCGCATCGATGATTTGCTTGACCAGTTGCAGGGTGCTCGGGTATTTTCTAAGATTGATTTGAGATCGGGGTACCACCAGCTGAAGATTCGGGCCTCAGATGTTCCGAAGACTGCTTTTCGTACGAGGTATTCCCACTATGAGTTCCTGGTGATGTCCTTTGGCTTTACTAATTCCCTAACAGCATTCATGGACTTGATGAACAAGGTGTTCAGGCCGTATATTGATTCCTTTGTCATTGTCTTCATTGATGACATCTTGATTTACTCACGTAACCTGGGGGAGCACGAGCAGCATTTGAGAGTTGTGCTCCAGACTTTGCGAGAACAGAAGCTATATGCTAAGTTCTCCAAGTATGAGTTTTGGTTGGATTCCGTGGCATTCTTGGGACATGTGGTATCCGGAGAGGGTATCAAGGTTAATCCCCGGAAGATTGAGGCAGTTCTGAGTTGGCCGCGTCCTACTTCAGCTACAAAGATCAGGAGCTTCTTGGGCCTAACAGACTATTATCGCCGATTTGTGGAAGGGTTTTCATATGTTGCAGCCCCATTGACTAGATTGACTCAGAAGAATTCCCCGTTCCGATGGTCCTACGAGTGTGAGGCGAGATTTCAGAAGCTCAAGGTAGCATTGACTTCAGCACCAGTTCTAGTATTGCCTTCCGGTCCAGGGATGTATACAGTGTATTGCGACGCTTCACGCATTGGTTTGGGGTGTGTGTTGATGCAGGAAGGGAGAGTTATCGCTTATGCTTCGCGCCAGCTGAAGGTTCATGAGAAGAATTACCCTGTGCACGATTTAGAGTTGGCGGCAATTGTTCATGATCTTAAGATTTGGAGGCACTACTTGTATGGAGTGTCCTGTAAGGTTTATACAGAGCATCGCAGATTACAACACTTGTTCAAACAGAGGGATCTTAATTTGAGGCAGCGCAGGTGGCTTGAGTTGTTGAAGGATTATGACATCACCATTCTTTATCATCCGGGCAAGGCGAATGTGGTAGCAAATGCTTTGAGCATGAAGGCGGAGAGTATGGGTAGCTTGGTTTATATTGCAGCAGAGGAGAGACCTCTAGCCTTGGACATTTAGTCCTTGTCTAATCGCCTGGTGAGATTAGACCTTTCATAGCCTCGTCGAGTTCTAGCACATGTGGTCGCTCAGTCTTTGTTATTGGGTGAAATTAAGGTGCGACAGTTTTGATGATCCGTGTCTGGTAGAGCTTCGGAAGACAGTGATTCAGGGTGGTGCCAAGGAGGTTGCTATTGGCGAGGATGGTGTTCTGAGACTTCAGGGCCATTTATGTGTTCCTAATGTTGATGGCCTGAGGGAGAGGATTCTGGATGAGGCTCACAGTTCACGGTATTCTGTTCATCCTGCTGCTACAAAGATGTATCGTGATTTGAAGCAGGATTTCTGGTGGAGGCGGATGAAGAAGGATATAGTCAAGTATGCGGCTAGGTGTCTTAATTGCCAGCAGGTGAAGTATGAGCACCAGAGGCCAAGAGGCCTACTTCAGCAGATGCCCATTCCTGAGTGGAAGTGGGAGTGCATCACTGTGGACTTCGTGGTTGGGTTGACTCGGACCTTGCGGAAGGTTGACGTGGTTTGGATCATTGTGGATAGATTGACAAAATCGGCGAATTTCATTCCAGTGGCTACTACTTATACTTCTGAGAGGTTGGCCCAGATCTACATTTGGGAGATAGTCCGGCTGCACGGTGTGCCGGTGTCCATCATATCAAAGTGAGGTCCTCAGTTCACCTCGCATTTCTGGAGAGCATTGCATAGTGAGATGGGTACCCAGATAGATCTCAGCACAAAATTTCACCCTTAGACTGATGGCCAGTCGGAGCGTACAGTTCAGATATTGGAGGACATGCTCAGGGCATGTGTGATTGACTTTGGAGGTCAATGGGACCAGTTCTTGCCTTTGGTCGAGTTTGCTTACAATAATAGTTATCAGTCCAGCATCGAGATGGCTCCATTTGAGGCTTTGTATGGTCGGCGATGTCGTTCTCCTATCGGGTGGTTTGAGCCTGGCGAGGCTAAGTTATATGGCACCGACCTGGTGAAGGATACTTTGGAGAAAGTAAAGTTGATTCAGGAGAGGCTCCGCACAGCACAGTCCCGATAGAAGAGTTACGCGGATCAGAGAGCGCGTGACGTATCATTTATGGAGGGAGACAAGGTTCTGTTGAAGGTCTCGCCGATGAAGGGTATTATGAGATTCGGGAAGAAAGGCAAGCTGAGCCCGCGGTTCATAGGTCCTTTCGAGGTGTTGAGGCGAGTTGGGGAGGTTGCTTATGAGTTAGCCTTACCTCCCAGCTTATCAGGAGTTCACCCGGTCTTTCATGTATCCATGCTCCAGAGGTACCACATCGACTTTTCTCACATGGTTGATTTCAACATTATTCAGTTGGATGAGAGGTTGGGCTACGAAGAGGAGCCAATTGCTATTGTTGATAGACAGGATCGCCAGTTGAGATCTAAGAGATTTTCTGCCATAAAGGTCCAGTGGAGGGGCCAACCAGTCGAGGAGGAGACTTGGGAGTCTGAGGAGGACATGTGGAGCAGATATCCGTAATGTAACGACCCGACCGGCCGTTTTGCGTTACTCTGACCCCGTCCTAAATGAAAATTCCCATAGCGGCTTATTGTGATTTATGACTTGCGGGGACAGGTGGTTCGGGATTTGGAAGTGTTTAGAGCAGTATAGGAACACTTAGTTCCTTAAGGTTGGCCTTTTTGGCCAAATTTGACTTCGGTCAACATTTTGAGTAGACGACCTCGGAATCGAGTTCCGACAGTTCCGATAGCTTCAGATGATGATTTCGGACTTAGGCGTATTTTCGGAATGGGTTTTGGATGACCCGGGAGCGTTTCAGCGCGCAATATCGAAATAAACATTTCCTTAAGTTTGAAATTTGGTTTGGAACGTGTTTTGTGTTATAGAGGTCCGAATGGGATTCCGAGATGGGAATAGTTTAGTTATGTCATTTATGACTTGCCTGCAATATTTGGTGTCATTCCGAGTAGTATAGGTTGGTTCTGCGCATTGTTATCGAATTTAAGAACTTGAAGTTCTCAAGTTTTGATTCTAGGGGTTTTGAGGTGTGATTTTGAGTTTTAGCGTTGTTTTGAGTGTTCCGAAGGCTCGAGCGAGTTCGTATTGTGATTTGGGATTTGTTGGTATTTTTGGATGGGGGCTCGGGTGGGCCCAGGTGCCTCTCGGACACCAAACGAGGCCAAAAACCAGCTGAACAAGTTGCTGGCGCACCTGTTCTGGTGTGACCACAGGTGCGGTTGCCCAGTCGAAGGCGCGGGAGCGCTCCTGCGGTCCCAGCCTCGCAGGTGCGACCCCCAGCGGGAAGCCAATTTTTCGCAGGTGTGGACAGAATTCCGCAGGAGCGGAGCCGCAGATGCGATCTCCTCTCCGCAGGTGCGGGCTCAGGCCTCCTCGTCTATTTCCGCAGGTGCGAGCCTTTGCTCGCAGGTGTGAGACTGCAATTGCGGTCCTCGAGCCGCAGGTGCGGAACCACTGGTAGGCAGTGTGTTTCTTTAAAACACGGGAAATGTCCGTTTTTCCTCATTTCTTCCACCATTTGAGACCTTGAGAGCTTGGGAAAACTGCCCCACGACCTAGCTACTGATAAGGTAAGTAAATTCTATCCTAGTGTTAGTTTAATACATGAATTACTAGCTAAATTAACTACTTAATTAGTGAAAATTAAGGAAATGGGTAGTAACCTAGGGCTTTCGAGAATTTAGGGAGTTACCCGCGAATTGGCTATGAAATCAAGTAGAAATCATATATTAATGATCCTTAGGTTATGGGTGAGTATTTCCTTCGTGAATTTTTGGAATCCGAGCGTGCGGGCCCGGGGGTAAATTTTGGGATTTCTTCAAGAATGATGAATTTAATAATTAAATAGGGGAATTTCCATACTTTGAGCATAAATTGATGTATTTGTATAACATTTGGCTAGTTTCGAGTCCTCGGGTGTAGAGTTCGGAGTTTCGGGCGCGTTCTTAACCCGGAAAGTAGGCTCGGCACGAGGTGAGTCTCCTTTCTAACCTTGTAAGAGGTAAGGTCCCCATAGGTAATTATGCATGTTTTAAATGTCCTTATTTGTGGGGGCTACGCACGCACGAAGTGAGGAGAGCCCGCGCGTAGCTACTATTATGCCATGTCGGGTAGTTTTAGGACTCACGAGCATGCTTTTATGTGCCTTACATGTACCCCTAAATGTATTTTGAGTTTCTTATTGCCCTTGAATTAGCATGAGAATATTAAGAAGTTACGTTCAAAAATTTCAGATGCTTAAGTTCTTGTTTGCAAGTATAATCTCTATTGAATTCCTGGATTTTCCTGATAATTTTGTGTATGTATACGAGTACCCGCGTCGCATGTATGATTCGCGAGCGGGGTAGCCTTATTATTATGTCAATCGCGTCGCATGTTCGATTCGCGAGCGGGGTAATAGATGCATCTGTAATATATGAATTTTGTATGTTTTCATGGTGAATAAGTGGGGAAATTCCCTAAAATTCCTCAAGCCCTAGGTTTCTACTCTAACCCTTGATTTACACTAATTAGGGTGTTAATCTACCTAAGAATTGATGTATTTAACCAACATTTGAGTGGAAATAACTTACGTCTAGTAGCTAGGTCGTTTGGCTCCCTCCCAAGCTCCCAAAGTCGACAATGGTGGAAGAAATGGGGTGAAAAATGGTTAAGCCCCGTGTTTAAAGAACTCATTGCCATCAGTGATTTCGCACCTGCGGCTCGAGGACCGCACCTGCGAGCCAAGGCTCGCACCTGCAGAAGTGGCCAAGAAGGCTTGGGATCGCACCTGCGGCTACGCTCCTGCGGAATCATGTCCGCACCTGCGATAAGGGACCTTCTCACCTGGGGCCGCACCTGCGAGGCCTGGACCGCAGGAGCGGTCTCGCACCTGCGACAGGGCAACCGCACCTGCGGTCACACCAGTTCAGGTGCACCAGCAGTTAAGGCTGCTGGTTTTTGGCCTCGTTTGGTGCCTGGGAGGCACCTGGGCCCACCCGAGCCTCCGTCCAAATATACCAACAAGCCCTAAATAATATTACGGACTCGCTTGAGCCTTCGGAACACCCGAAACAATGCTAAAACCCAAAATCTCCCCTCAAACCCCTTAGAATCAAACTTAAGAACTTTAAGTTCTTGAATTCGGCTTCAATGCGCCGAACCGACCTATACTACTCGGAATGACACCAAATTTTGCAGGCAAGTCATAAATGACATAACGGAACTATTCTCGGTCTCGAAATTCCGTTCAGACCTTGATAACAAAAAAACACGTTCCAAACCAAATTATGAACTTATGGAAACTTTATTTTCGCTATATGGCGTCGAAACGCTCCCGGGTCATCCAAACCCCATTCTGGACATACGTACAAGTTCGAAATCATCACACGAAGCTACCGGAACCGTCGAAACTCGATTACGGGGTCGTTTACTAAAAATGTTGACCGAAGTCAAACTTGGCCAAAAAGGCCAACCTTAAGGAACTAAGTGTTCCTATACTACTTCTAAACACTTCCGAAGCCCGAACCACCCATCCCCGCAAGTCATAAATCACAATAAGCCGTTGTGGGAAGTTTCATTTAGGGAAATGAGGTCCGATAACATAAAACAACCGGTCGGGTCGTTACATATCCCTGCCTAGTCTTCATTCACTTATATTATTACATCTTGACCCTAGTAAGTATCACGTCGACCTCTCGTCACTACTTCTTCGATATTAGATGGGATACTCACTGGGTACATATTTGTTTATATGTACTCATGCTACACTTCTGTACTTAATTGTACAGGTTCTGAGGCAGGTGCTTCTGGTCATCTGACCGGAGCGTGATCTTGAGGGCATACTCTGTACCCGACTCCATGGTGAGCTGCTCCCCTTGGCGATCCTCGGCAGCACTTTGGAGTTGTCTTTTGGCTATTTCTATCCATTTACTTCAGACAGTAGCACAATTATTCTACTTGTTTTATATATTCCACTAGTCTGCCCGTAGACTTGTGACACTAGGTCCTGGCACACGTAGTAGATAATATACTCTTGGCACTGTATATATTATTTTCGTTCCTTTTGGTTGTGATGATTTGAGTTGGCTAAGTTATATGTTTTCACCTTAAAAATTCTTTAACCTTAAAAATTGGCAAAGTTTCGAAATAATCTATCCAATAAGGTAATCTCGTTAGTAACACAAGTGTTGGCTTGCCTGACCCCGGCGTTGGGCGTCATCACGACCTGAGTTCGGATTTTGGTCGTGACATATACAAACGTTTTCATTGGCATATTACCTTCTTACAAAGTTTCCACTCAGAACATATTAAAATTTGTATATTTTTCTTTTATGTCTTTCTTTTTTCATTTTTTTCTTCTTCTTTTCATTATGTGAATTATTAGATATATGTTGGATGCTTCTCCACTTATATGCATATTGCGGTATTCATATTTTTGGAAGTTTTGCTTTCATTTTTTTCTAGGGTACGACTAATCAGATATTTAATAAAGGTTTTAACTATGTGTCGCAGATAATCCTATTATAAATTTTGCTATCTTTGCTTGAAGAACAGTGATCGCACTTTCAATTCTCTCTTCTCACACAAGTTACGTGGTAAGCATGAATAACTTTAAACTTGCATGGTAATCATGAGTAGTTTTAAAATTTGACTATTTGTATCATACACTGTATTTAATTAATTAGTAATACTATGATATTCTTTTGAGGATAAGTCTACTAAATTTATAGTTATTTTGGTAAAATGAATAGAATAGATCTCTAATTAGATTCTACATCTGCATTTGGTGTTTCTCCCAATTGTAACCGCGTCATTCATGTCAAATGCTCGACGGACTTAAGTCTACTTTAAATGTGTTGTTTTTTAATGCATTAAGTTACTATTTTGCAACCTGATGGTTTGGTGTTGAGTAGTAGTAGTTATTCTTGAATCTGAGATCATTTTTCAAATTGATTTAGTTAAGTTTAATAAAAAATCACCTATGATTCAAGTTACATATTTGGTTTCTTAATTATTTTAATGGATAGTGTCACGATCCAAATTTCCGTCCGTTGGATATCGTGATGGCACCTAGTCTTAAGGACTAGGTAAGCCTAACAGTTACTGAATAACAACAATAAATAAAGGAAACTAACAGTCTCGATATAGAATCTTGACAGAATTTACAAATCTTCAAGATCCGGTAATACAAGTCATAAGCTCTACGAATCTTCTACAACTTCTAAATCCAACTGTTTGGAAATAAATACAACAGTATATGAATGCTATTGGTAAGAAGGTGACTATGAAGCCTGCGAACGCAACAACATGTTACCTTGAGTCTCCTCGGCAACGATCCACTTAGCTACTAACAATGTATATCCCTGGATCTGCACACAAAAATGTGCAGAAGTGTAGTGTGAGCACACCACAGCGGTGCCCAGTAAGTATCAAGACTAACCTCGGTGGAGTAGTGACGAGGACTAGTCAATACACCACTGGTCTAACAAGATAAACTGACATGAATACAGAAATAACCAAACACTACATCTATCTAAGACTTCATGGAATAATTTACAACAATGACGATATAATGCGGAATGAAATTACAGAAATTAACCAACGAAACATCATAAAAATACACAGAAAGATGGACAGCAAAACAAGCCAAACCGAAAGGAAACACAATACAAAAGAGAACACCAATAACTCAACTCTACGTCGGTTTGTTCACATCGGGCCTTAGCCATTAAAATCCATAAACTGGTGGAAACCTTTAAATAACAGTTTATATGAAAAACTTTGTAAATAAAATCATTTTAGTATGGAAGAGTTTCCTTTGAAAACATACTTTTTCCAAAAGTAGATATAAGTATATTTAATAGAGAGAATTACGTAAAACATAGTTTCTTTCAAAATACGAAACTTCCCAAAGATGCTTTCCCAATAAATGACTTCCAAATATCATTTTAGGCAAGACTAGGGCTTTTCAAATATACCTTCGATGTAAAAGTCATTCAAATATAATCATTTCGAAACCATTACTTTTTCTCAATAAAATCCCTTGATCAAAATCTCCTCAAGATTTATCTACCATAACTCAGTTCGTAATTCAAAATTTTCCATGCAATACATGAGGAATATCAAATCTTGCCAATAAATGCAGTAAGAGATCAGTAGGAATATCCAAATTTAGAACAACGGAATAAAATGCAAAGACAAGTGCACGGCATCACCCTTCGTGCTTTGCCTCTCATCCTCACCAAAACAAGTGCACGACATTACCCTTCGTGCTTTTACTCTCATCCTCACCATAACAAGTGCACGACATCACCCTTCGTTCTTTTACTCTCATCCTCACAATAAATAAATAGAAATGGCACAGCATTATCCTTCGTGCTTTAATATCATAACATGGCACGACATCACCCTTTGTGCTTTTACACTCTTATCCTCACCATAAATGAATAAATAAATACACGACATCACCCTTCGTGCTTTACACTCTTCCTCACATCAAATAAATATAAAAAACAACAGTTTGGCAAGGAAAATCAACGATATGAACCATAAATTCACAACATCCCGGCAAGGGAGTCAACAATACAAACAATATCATTAACAACATAAACAATAATAGAAACCATAACATCCCGGCAAGGGAGTCAACAAGGCAAACAACATCATCAACAACAGGAATAATAAGAGAAACCACACGATCCCGGCAAGGGAAACAACTATAACCAATTACACCTAAACAGTTAACTTCACGGAATAAAACTCAGCTTAAACAAAGGCACAGTAATAGGCAACATCAAGGAAATATCAGCAACATAAATGTTTATCAACTAGACCTAAGTAGCACGTAAGGGAAAACTCATATAATTCACAAAATAGGACTCACGGGCATGCTTGACACTCAAGAACGGATGTTTCAACTACGGATAAACAACTATAGGGCTAGATGACACTAATTATAGTCAATTAGGCAGCGTAGGAAGAAAATATAGCATGATGATTAGAGGTAAAATAATCAGTTAAGTCAATTAAGATCAAATAGTCAACGAAGAAATCCAAAAGCAAGAAATTCTAATTTAAGCAGGAAATGATGAAATTAGAAATTAAGGACACAAATGTAACAATTACAATTCATACACAAGTGCTACAAGAACCTACGGATCCTAAAAGGATAACCTATTTGCAAATAAGTCTGTGTACACACACGTCACCTCGCACACACGGGCTACAACCAACAAAGAAGACTCAATCCTAAGGGGTAGTTCCCCCCACAAGGATAGGCAAGATACTTACCTCGACTTCCACGATCCAAATTCAAGCCTCAACTACCTCTTTACCTCTTGATCCCACCACCAACTCGCTCGTATCTAGCCACAAGTTACTTGATTATATCAATAAATGCTAAATGAATCAATCCTAATACATGGAAATGAGTTTTCTAAAGTTTCTCCCCCATAAGTCAAAAATCGACCCCAGGCCCGCTCGGTCCAAACCCGAAATTCGGACCAAAACCCGATTACCCATTCACCCCCGAGCCCGGATATATAAATGGTTTTGGAATCCGACCTCAATTTGAGGTCTAAATCCCCAAATTTCAATGTTCTTAGGTTTTACCCAAAATTCCCAATTCCACCATGAAAACCCTAGATTCTAGGATGAAATCTTGTAAAAAGAAGTTAAGTAGTAAAGAAAAATGAGTTAGAAATCACTTACTAATGTTTTGGAGAAGAAAGAGTGTTTGGAAAATCGCCTCTTATGTTTTTAGAGTTTTGAAAAATGAAAAATAACTAAAAATCCCATTTAAATATATCCCCCTTCAGGGCTCACCGCGGACCGCACAAGAGGGAGTGCGGACGCACTAACAAAAACAAAAGAAAGTGAAGAAAACAAGGAAAAATGACTGCAGTGACATGCTTTAGTATTTTGGCCATAACTTTCTCTAAAGATGTCCAAATTGCGATTTCTTTACTTTTAACTAAACACGAAAGGCTACAACTTTCGTTTTTGAATCATCTCAAAATTCCTTGTAGATCAAAAGATATAGGCCTCCGAAGTCAGACCAGTGGTCCAACTCCTTCACCGCGGACAACACAAAATCGAGTGTGGCCGCAAGGCTCCTAGCGCAGTCAGCACAAAATCAACCGCGGACCTCGCTGGTGGTTCAGAGATCTGCACTTCTCTCACCTGCAACAGCTATGTTTTAAGCCTAAAAACATCCAGGGACCTATCCGAAACTCACCTGAGCCCTCGAAACTTCAAACCAAATGTGCACACAACCTCAAAAATATCCTACGGACTTATTTGTGTAATCAAATCACCAAAATAACATCATAAACATCGAATTAAACCTCAAAATCAATGAAATTTCTCAAAACTTCTTTAAACATCAATTTTTGCATTTTAGGTTCGAATCACGTCAAATGGATTTTGTTTCTTACCAAACTTTACAGACAACACATATAAATCATATCGAACCTGTACCGGGTTCCGGAACCATAATATGGGCCCGATACCACATGTTTCACATAACATTTCACTTTCAAAACCTTTATATATTTAAGAAAATAATTTCTTTTGAAAATTCATTTCTCGGACTTGGGACCTCGGAATTCGATTCCGGGCATACGTCTAAGTCCCATATTTTTCTACGGACCTTCCGGGACCGTCAAATCACGAATCCGGGTCCGTTTACCAAAAATATTGACCGAAGTCAACTTTATTCAAATTTCTAATTCAAAAATTATCATTTTTATCTGTTTTCACATAAAGGCTCCCCGGCTACACGCTCGGACTGCGCACGCAAATCGAGATGAGATAGAAGGAGGTTTCACAACTTCGAAACACGAAATTAGCTAGAAATATACGGGATGACCTCTTGGGTCATCATAGATAGACATGCTTTCTTTTCATTTATGTTTGGTTTATGATACTAGAAAAAGCTAATAATATATCAATACTCAATAATCTTTTGGATACTATCAAGCCGCAGAAGGTTGGATAGTGCTATTGTACAAACTATAAACAATACTACTATTGTAGGTTTTGTGCTTTGCATGCCAAATACGTATATCCATATGTTCGTTGTAATAAGAAGTGCTGACAAAGAAAAGATTAAAATAGGACATGTCATTAGTTGCATGAGATTAACATTTTTCTGGTAATAAGTATATTTATATATCTTATATTAACAATTAGACGCGCCAATGATTATATGTGCGAGACACGTACATAAAAACTAATTATTATAAAAGCACGTATAATAATGTTAGTGGACAAAAGTATCCCTCAAATAATTCTTACTTAAAGCAATTTAATGAAGGCTATAAATGTAATATTGAATAGTAACCACTCCAAGTAAGACCTTTTCTTGTTGGAAAACTTACACAAATGTCCCAAATAAATCTCAACTTACCAACCTCTAGCCATTAATCATAGACTTACCAAAATTAGCCAATAAAAATTGAAAACCCAAATAATAAGGTTCTTTCTTTCAATGGGTGTAGTTGAAATTCATTGAAAATATATAGATAAGTAAATATACAAAATTTGAGGAAGATTGGAGGTGAAATTAAATCAAGTTCAAAAAAGTCTTCTGCGACACATGTATCAAACATATATCACACATGTATCTCACACACAGGTATAAATAGATATGCATGTGATACACAATTGATACAAATATGATACATATGTGATACACAGTGTGATACACATATCATTTTTTTCATGTTCAGTTTTTACTTCGAATTTTCAATTCAAACCACCTCAAAACTTAACTAAATCATCCCAAAACTGAGATTCAAACTCCTTAAGTTGTGCTCAATCTATTCTAACAACACCACTCAAAACAAAGCAAAATTTTGATATTTTTTTGCTACAAATAGCTAATTTGGCTAATATTAATAATATTTTATCAATTGACCAATTTTTGTAATGAGCTACTTATAAATGGACATAACTGGTAAT